>OMLB01025272.1:10072-21728 GCA_900302555.1 Myripristis jacobus
GTGTGAGTGTGTGTGTGTGTGTGTGTGAGTGTGTGAGTGAGTGGGTGTGTGTGAGTGTGTGTGTGTGTGTGTGTGTATGTGTGTGTGTGTGTGTGTGTGTGTGTGTGTGTGTGTGTGTGTGTGTGTGTGTGTGTGTGTGTGTGCGTGGGGGAGGTGGTAAATTGAGCAAGTGTATCAGGAACAAAAGAGCGGGGAAGATCAGTGAGTCAACTATTGCCATGCTGTGTGGATGTGTATATGTGAGTGTGTGCATGTGTGTTGGTATGAGTGCATGTGCACATCCAAATGTATGTATGTGTGCAAGAAAGAGAGACAGAGACGGAGAGAGAGAAAGAGAGAGAGCGGGAGAGAGAGAAAGATTCTTATAATACATTTGACCTGGGATTTGTCAAGGGAAACAACACATGGTGAATCCCACTTAATGTTTCAGTGAACACACATACACATATATTCAAACATGAAAACACACACACACACACACACACACACACATATGCCAACAGCACTGGATTATGCTAATTTTTGAAAATTCCACTGGGCACTCAGTGATGCAAATATGCTTCTGACTGCCTCTTGGTTTGAGGTGAAGAAGTGGCTCTCGATAAACAAAAAACCTTGCTCGCCAAAGACTCTGCTTTGTTTTATCGTCAACCTGTACATATGACTGTTTGCTCATGTTTCTTTTAACACATATGGCAAATTGCATCTTCTGCGCATGGACTGGGACGGCCAGCGAGGGAATAACAAACTTGAATAACATTTCATGACAACAGCCTGTAATTTTCTCATACAGGACAGTGTGTGTTATATCATATGCAAATCCGATGCAAATTCTATAAACCGAACATGAGTGAGCCGACAATAAATGTTCAGTACTGTCATCTGGGGAAGACTTAAGCAGTAGGTAATAGCAGGGAAAAAGCCCAATCTTCTTGGCAATCCGTTCGACAAAGTGGACTTCGACAAAATGGCCTCTTTCTCAAATATCACAAGTGCCCCCATAAATACTTCAGTAGATACACAATTTGTCAAAGACCAGACACTGATTTTATTCATTTTCTAAAATTCTTTTTTTCCCCTCCTTTTCATCCTTCCCTTTCAGAACCTTAACGAGGTGCAGCGTGGGTGTTTTCTTTTGTTCTGTCTCCTTTTCTTTCCCTACCTCTCTCTACCCTTCCTATTTCTCTTTGATTTTTTCAGACCCACCCTGGTCCTGTTATCTGTATTACCTCCATGTTTTCACAGGGCCTGCTCAGATGAGTGCAATCACAGTCAGCTGAGCTAATTCTCTGAGGCATGATCTCCATATTGCGATGGAAACTTTGTTTTTTAAATGATATTTCTGTTACCCCATGTGTGCAAACCTACATGACATCAGTGGTGTAAAGTAACAAAGTAGGGGAAAGTTTAGAGAGAAAGAATTTATACTTTACTCAAGTATTTATCTCTTTGTTCACTATCCCTTGTTTCACTGCATTTTGAAAATAAAATGTATACTTTTACTCCACTACAATTACCCCAACTACCTTAGTTACCTGTTACAAAATATTAGGGGTGAACCAGGTGCATTACATTACATTACATAAGTAAGTTTCTCAGACAAGGACTGCTGCTGGATGACCAGAAACAGTGATATGGCTTTTATGGTTTAACCTCAAGAGAAATTATTGCTCTGACATGACATAAATGCCATGTTGGTAAAAGTTAATTGGTGATACCCTGATGTCCGAGTTTACTTTTACTTTTGAATACTTAAGTACACTTAATTCCAGATTCAGGACTTTATGTTAATGAGTGACTTTCACTTGTACTTTGGTTGCTTTTGAATGAGGTATCTTTACTTTTACTCAAGTATAATTTTGTTTACTTTTTACACTATTGCTTGAAATAAGCTGTTTAGTGATGTTAATTTTTTTGCTGTGAGCAACTATCATGTGCATGGGCACGGACAACCGTGAGCTGGATTGTGGGCATTCAGTGCAGTTACTGCTTGCAAAAGTCATAGCAACTACAACAACGGTATAGAAAGCAATAAGAAATGAAAGAACAACAAACATATGGCAGACAAGGCCCATTCAGACCTGTTCAGACAGCTTGCCGTCTGCGTCACCTCACCCAAGTGAGGGGGAGGACGGCTCTAGAATCATATACTGCAGTTCACATGGTGTTGTTTTCTTCCACTGATAGTCCAGGAGATTTTTCGTTTTCATTTCAGTGATATCATCACTTAAGATGATGATTGCTGCTGTGTTTCTGAATTGCATCTCCCAGCATTCACGTCGTTACAGTGTTGCCAGTGCTTTGATGTCACTGGGCTCACATAGCCTGCCGCACCTCCAAACAAACAAGCATCTATACTGAGACTTGCGAAGCAGCTACTTAATTAGGTGGGTGCCTAATAGCAACCGCAACTACAAAGACAGCAATATCTACACCATATTAAATGTATATATAAACATATTTAATGAGATGGTATGGTAAGTATTTTGCTACATTATTACTACATATTTATTACACTTAATAGTCACACCAAATCAATAATTATCTTACATAGACAAAAAACAGCAATGGCTATACAGTAACATTAGCATTTGACAAAAGTTAGTATTTAGCAGTAGATCTAACAGGTTGCAACTGAATTTGTCACAAACAATTGCAATGCCTACCAGTCCAAAAGAAACACTAGACCCATCTGTATCACCTCCTAGTCTCTTCTTATTTTACAGTGGTACTAATCTCTTTTTATTTTATATATTTTTTGCATTACTATTAAAATGATTTTTAAAAAAAAACTTGCTATGCTGATATTTACTCTTGTTTTGGTTTGAAGGTTTCATCCTCTGTGCGCTTCTTTTGTTTCTTTATCCATGGATTTTCTGATGATGCAAAACTACAGAAGCAGAAGCATTTTGAATTGCCTCTGAAATGTGCTATATAAATAAAGCTGCCTTGCCTTGCCTGGTTCAGCCATGGTGGCTACTGCTGAATGAAAAAAATGAATAGCTAAGTCACTATTATGTTGAATCAATCAAGGAGAAACAAAATTTTATTTAAGTAAAAAAAAAAATCACTCTTGTTACTTTAAACTAACTTGAAAAACATATTTTCAATGTGTTAGACAGCAGTAGAGTAGACAGCAGTGTGCAACTCTTTCACCTCCTTAAAGCAATAATATGAGATATTTTCACATAAATTAATAGGAAAATCCTTTGAATCAATATCAATATTCATCAACAAAAAAAGGAAAACACTATGACAGGAGTAGCAACAGTATTTGACTGTGAAGCGATCTCTTTGAAGTGGAGAGAAAAAACACAACAACAGCAACATAATGGGAAATAATAATAATTATAATAAAAATATGGATCATTCACACCACTTTAAATTTTCATTTATTGAGTCAAACATATTGTTCAATCTCAAATTTACTACCTGAGCTTGCAAGGCACGGGCTGACTGTGTGACATATACCCATAACAGAAGGGAATGCTATAAAACAAATTCTGCATTTCAGGTTTAATTTTCATATGGAGGGATCTGATGTAGTTCACCCAGCCCAGTCACATTACAAGGCTGATGAAGCAGCTGCTATTGGAGAAACCCACTGAGATCAAGAATGACAGCAAAGGCGGTGCTTTCATTATTAAACTTCTTATGGTTTGTGTGTGAGTGTGTGTGTGTGTGTGTGTAGATTTCATTGGTCACAGTGTCATAAAACTTTCTCAGAAAAGAATTATGAGAACTGTCATATCAAAAGAGAAATGTCAATTCTGGTGTAAGGTTCTCATGTGACAGCAGGGATGTGGGTATCTATATGCCTCCCTGTGCCGGTGCCTTTATATATGCATGTGGGTGTTCTATCCTTCTTACCTGTGTTGTCCCTGTCTCTCTATCGCTCTGTTGCTCTCCCTCACTCGCTCTTCCACCATTCCCCTCTCTGTTTAACTATGCACTGAATTTATGTGGTGTGTTACAGACAACTCAGGGTAGGAGGGAACGTACAGTACTCTATGTGGGTGTTGGAGAGGAATGGACAGCGGAGACGGAGAAAGAGAAAGGCAGAGTTAGAGATGGAGAGTGAGAAAGAGAGGGCAGGAGAGATGGATAACGTGAGAGAGAAAGAAAAAAAATGTGCATAGCCATCTGTGCAGGTTATAGTGTTCAGCAGCTATCTTGGGAGGGTAATCATGATGGGTGAGCAGCAATGAGTAGCACACTGTCTCCGTGTGTGTGTGTGTGTGTTCTCTTTACAGCCAAACGTGGTTTGTGATCATTTCCATGCCTTTGTATTATGACACATATAGCACAGACAGTGTCTTTAAATCAACAGGGATTATAATCAGTGTTGTGTATTTACTGGGAAACCTCTCAAATTATTTTTGGTTTAACTAGAGCCAGTGAGTTCAAACATAAAATGGCTTGCCGACTTGTAACTAAGAGGCTCTCATATGACAAGAATGCCAAATAGTATGCATGTCCTTTTTTTTTTAATCTCTGGTATTTTAGTCTGAGCCAGCAAGTGGCAGCCACAGCTGGCAATTTGTCCTCTGGCATTCTTAAGTTGAACAAATGTTAGATATTTTGAAATGCATACGTGCTTGCCAAGGTGTGTGGTGCCTGTAGGTGTGACTCTCCAGGCCTGAGGTGGGTGTGTTGGAAACTGTACTCTCCAGACTTAACATACTAAGTGTGACATAAAATGTAGGCAGTCAACAAAGTGCCTGGTGTTGGCAGTAGTCTGAATTCCAATGGATTTTGAAATGTGCCGGCCTCCGAACTGATAATAAATGTATTTTTAACAGGATATATTTTAAACTGTGCAGAATTTCTGTTTTCTCTCACCATCAATGCTTCATTATCAACACTGTCTACACAAATGTGTACATATTAGAGTGTGGGTTAAATTTGCCTCAGCAGTCAGAGCAGAGCGGGTATTTAAAAAAATGAATTTGGGTTGAGGCACTGAGGCAAATACCAGGGCAAAAACCATGCTCATTTGTCTATGTTTAGCCCTCTGTGTATTTTGGTGGGAGGCTCTGCCAGTCACTTTTAAGTCATTTGAGTGGAACTAAGGAAATATGCTGTGTGTGTTTTAAGTGGTCAGTCCTCGGTCAAGGTCAGAAGAGGAAAAACAGAGCCAGAAAACACAATGTCAGGAAATGGCAAGGCCGTGGTACATGGATCTGATTCAGAGGAAAGATAGGATATGTGCAAGATTTGGTTAAATAAGTGACTAATTATCCAAAAATGGCAAGACAGTAAAATTACCAGCTGTGTGCTAGTGAGCTGACTAACATGGTGGCCAGATGGACACTGAAGTGCTAAAGTGCTAGCTTGGACTGACACTTGACTTGGCTGATAGCTTCATGTTTAAACGCCTACAAGCAACAACGAAACTCTCCATGGTTTCCAAACGTAAAATGGCTTTTCAAATGGATTTTCAAAGATGTTTTCTAGAGTTATCATAATGTTGGACCAGTCTGAGGAAAATATCTTTTGTGACTCCAGCCTGCCAGTTAGTCAGTCAGTTAGTTACTGCAGAACACAGAGTAAAACCCTTCAGCTATTTGAGCTTGAGACTGAATGTGATTTTGAATTTGTGCCACTATATATTTTATTTCACATTAAACTCCCGTCATTCAGAGTGGATTAGTCTTTTCCGTGGCATAATGATCTTTGTTACAACAGCATTGATGTGAAACGCCTGGAACAATATCAGCCTTCAAAGAGGAGATGATGACAGATGAAATAATTTACTTCTTAACATAAGCCATGCTTAAAGTTTAAGTTTCCATAACCAACTGACAAACAAAAGTTTCTTACTGTAAAAGTTGTGAAATATGTAGAGGCAAAACCTTTGATTAAATGTAACTCACTAGTTTTTGGATTGGATGTAATCATTTTCTTTTAGAGCCAGGACACAGATGAGGAGTAATGAGCACACACTGTATTATATATTCATTAATAACTAGAAGAATGCACTCGGTAGAGTGCAGATCTCTGCCAGGCATATCTCTCCTTCCCTGGTGCTTGGACTTAGGTGAAAAAGCAGCTGAGGAGTTAACACTCAGTTGTGGTATGAAACAGTATTTTCAAAGGTTCACCACAACCATGAGAGGTCCATGATCGTAAAGTCATAACTGTACACAAAAAATATTAGGCTGATAGGCCCAGTTGTATGCAAGATTAACTGCTGACAAATGCATGCACGCACACGTGATCGTGCGGGCGCACACACACACACACACACACACACACACACTCAAACACGCAAACACGGCCAAATGCAAAATCCCCTCCAGGCTTCCGCCTGGCAGAGATAACTGTGTCTCTCTGTTATCCCCCTGAGCTGAATAAGAAAGAGGGGAGGAGTAATTCAGAGGGGAAGGATTGAGGAGAAAGACAACTACAGATAAGACAGGCAGCAGCACACTGCAATAATCACTATATACCAGGACAGACTGCTGTTTGAAGTGGCTGCTGTACTGCTTAATTTAGACCTTGTACAACTTCATATGCATTTTGTTGTTCAAATGTTTAATATCTTCTTGGTGCAAGAAGCCACTAGACCTCACTACTATGTTTTTATAACTTTTTTCAAGGCTGTGGCCCAAATGTGAAATTCTCATAATGCTTCAGTTGATGGGTCCACCCCAAATGAGTCAGTTCCTCACCTCAAACAAGCTGGTGAGAGTGGGTAGCCTACAGTTCTCAGACAGATTAGTTGAACTGAATCTGTCTAACCATTTTTTTCAACCACTATTCTTTTTTAACAAAAAATAACAAAATAGGCTTACAATTGAGAGCTACCAAGTAATATCTGCCTTGATGCTGACTTGTACTGTTCTGCAATGAAATAATATCAAATCAAATTAGACAGACATCTTTGCCTCTCCTCCAGCACATGATGCTGCAAACCACCTCACCCCAGCAAACCCACATAACATAACTCATTACATAGCTGTTAGCCATAACAATGACTAAAAGAACAACATAGTTAACTAGAAAACACAGGAAATGTTTCTATTGAGGTTAGGTAACATATTAAGTAGCATATTTACATGATACTTGTTATTGATAATTGTAGAGGGCTGACGAGTTAAGATGGAATAACAAACAAAAGATAATTCCGTGAAGCTGAAGTTGGTTTAACTTGAAGCTGAAACTATTCTAGTTCACTTCAGCCAAACCTGACCGGCAGTGTATAGAGTAGCAACCCAAGTTCAGTCACTTGTTACCTAGTAACCAGATGGAGTGAAATGCAGCACCTGTTGAAACTGTCTGTCCACAGTCACACACATTCTTTATGTCTGTCCATCAGCATCTGTTTGTAATTGTTTTTCAGGGAGGAGTGTCTGTTTGTTGATGATACATCTGTCTCCATTGAATTTGCATCAGTTTTGATGGACAGATAAGTACAGGAAAGCTAAACTTATGGGAACTCACAGAGACGTCTCTCTGTCAAATTGTAATTTGTAATCTGTACAGAAACTTTCTTGCCCTGAAAATTGCCTGTAAGGCAGTGCTTCCTAACCCTAGTCACAGCCTGGGAGGCAGTGCTGCTGTTAAAGTGTTAAAGCCGCTGTACCTGCCATTTTTTAACACCTCTGCTGCTATCGCTGCAAAGTTTGTAGAGTACTCCAAGTCTTTTGGGGCCACAGTCGTGGGAGGGTACCTCACTGGAGTGGCAGGAGGGCTTTCAAACAACAACAAAAACATAGCCTCAGCCCGCTCCTCTGTTTTTGAATGCACAAATCTCAAGAGCCGCTGTGCCGTGAGGTGTTTACTGTGTTTCACTTGCTATCATTGAGCAACCTATGTTAATATTTACTAGTCATATTATGCTTCAGGAAAGCAGAAAATTTTACATATTGCACCTTTAACTAATTGTTTAGGAGCTTTAGCATGTTTTCATGCTTAAACATAAAACCACTTCCAAAATGTGGAGATTTTTTTACACTAAAACATGCTCCAGACAGCACAGCCTTTAATTTTCTATGGCACATCCACAGAGCAGAGATAGGTCACAGCAAGGTGTGGTGAGCTGAACATGGATCAGTATGGTATTACAGAGATGAGAAAGTCAAAAGCCCAGTTCATCAGTTCAAATTATAATTATTGCTGTTGCAACATTATCCAGATTTTTAATTATTGTAATTTGCATGCATCAACTTTGGACTGTTCTCTCATGAAAGTAACCAACTCATATTTTTTTGCCTCAGATAGCTTTGTGTGGTTTTCATCTAGGGTTGAAGCGTCAACTCCAGCAACTCCCACAATGAGCATCAGAGCTGGAATCAACTCCAGAAATCTGGACAGAAAAAAGTCATGCAACACTAAGCTTGGATGTCAACCCCGGAGGCAGCACACCTCGCCTGGATCTCACTGCTAACTGGAGCCAAAGATTGAGTGCCTGCTGTCTCTGCCCACAGTGGCAGTGGGATAAAATTATCGTAAAATGATATAAACTGTTGCATAAAATCAAAATGTAAAATCATTGTGGATAAACTGCCATGGTATATGTGTCATAAGTTTTGTATCACAGGATTTTACCTACTTTTACCCATTTTCCCCTCAGTGATCAATAAGGTATTCCTGATTGTGATCTTAACACATTCCACATGGTGCTATTATTTACAGTCAACAAACAAATTTTCCTAATCTTTTCCTGATTTTTGTTACACTAGTCGGGAATAGGCCATAATAACTGGGGAAAAGGCCACATCTGGCCAAGAAACTGGTTTTTAGTCAAGTGTCCAATTACTTTTGAGCTTCTGAAAATGGGATGACCATGTATAAAACTGGCTGGAAATAATGAAATATTTTTGTTCAACCCTTTAAATTAAAGCGGGAAGTCTGCACTTCAGTCACATCCTGATTATTCTATTTCAGATCCACTGTGGTGGTGCACAAGGGCAAAATTATAATTATTGTATCACTGTCCAAATACTTATGGACCTAACTGTATCTCGTTGAATGTTTACTCTATGAAAACTCTTTTTAGTATTCGCTGGGAATTTTCAGTTATTAAATCATTCTGCAATTACCTATTATGTGAATTTGGCAGGTCACTTGCTTCCCGTGAATCCTAAAGTACATTGCGTTTGTATTCTTAATGCCGTGTTCCAACCTTTTTTTATTTCATGGCTTCAATAGAAAAATGCCTCTTTGGATTGTAGGGTGTAGGAGCTCACAGGAGAGGAAACAACAGGGAAGACGAGAAAAAGTGGAGAGCACTGATGGATGAAGCAAGGATGGGATGAAATGGGATGGAAGATTGAGCAGATTGGGCAGACTAAGTTGGGTGGGAGTAAAAAAATCAAGAAAGAAAGAAAGAATTGAGTAAATTGAATGGAAGAAGATACACAGATATAAAAATGAGGCTTAAGGATACAAACGTAGGCAAAAGGAAGGTGGTGTGGGGGTGGAAGAGGAGAGAGGTGGGCTACAGAGCCACACTTCTCCCACCGGCAGTGAGCAGATGTTGGGCCCATCGGCTTCCACCAGCATGGAGCCCTCAAAGCTGGCACTGCAACAAACACACACCAATCCAGATACACATCTACATGCATATACACACAAATGCACACATGTACTATGTGTGCAAACATATGAGCAAAAAATAGAACCGTTTATATCCTCCTGTACTGCATAACAAGGTCGTGGAGTCGGGTGAACGAGCATGGAAGTGACAATAGCAATGTCAACACATGGGAATCATGTCATTCATACACAGTTAGCTCTGGGATATTGTTTGTGGTAGACTTAAAGGGGTAGGAAACTAAAATATCTAAGGTGTCAGGAAAATGTTTTCTCTGTCATACTGGATGTAAAAACCAGGAAGCTGCACAAATCTGCAAGGTCCTTTCTATGTGTTTCTCCTTAGTAAAAAAGAGCAGTTTAAAAGTTATTTTCACATGTAAGGTTTGGAGGTGATCCAATCAGAACACAACCTAATTTTTTATTCCTCGTGTGTTGTATATTCATTTGATTAACACCTGTTATCCTCCAGTAGGTTCATCAGTAATAGCAGTACTCACTTGCAAGCATGGCAAGTTTATTCTGTGCTGTACTTTGATTTAAACCCACCATTTATTGAGAATTACTTTACCAATCTATATCTGAAGAGGCTACGGCTACCAAAGTGTTTTAATGGATGAAGCTGTGCCCTCTTTAGCTAGCGATGGCATCACTCTTGGTCTTTCTCACAT
Organism: Myripristis jacobus; assembly: GCA_900302555.1. Lineage (NCBI taxonomy): Eukaryota > Metazoa > Chordata > Actinopteri > Holocentriformes > Holocentridae > Myripristis > Myripristis jacobus. Next base: position 20,284 of record OMLB01025272.1, read on the forward strand.
CAACTCTTCTGCTACAAGCCTCCAAAGTGCAAGTTTTTACCAAGTGAGCCTTAAAGCAATATAAGCCATAAAAACATTACCTAATATGTTGTTACAGCGCTAGTAAGCCCTATAAGCTATGCCAGGATATTTTCCACTTTGCTGGACAATTTACAGACCTTACCAGGGTCGCAACAATATTGTTACCCTTCAAGGGCAACGCCCACTCAGCCCTGAATTTTACTGTTGAAAATGCAGCCCCTGAAGCTCTATTTTATTACAGTTCTTGAGTTTTAGGAACTCTTAAAACATGGTGGATGATGAGGAGAGTACTCAACACTAAATCAGGGAGTTCACATTTTTATGTGGGTTTTCTATACATTTAAAGACGTTATATGTTGAATTTTGTGCTTCTCAAAATGAAGATCACATCCCTCATAAACCCCTCTGGATCTCTGTTGCCGTCAGTGTTGCCACCATGTCCTGCTGTGCATTTGTTTTTAAGAGCCAGAACAAGGAACACCGCCAATAAAAGCTCTTAATAACAGTGAATATCCATTTAGACAAGACATAAATTTGAAAGTGTAGTTACTGGAACTCTGTATTACTTACAAGTGTTCTTTGTTTAATAGTAGGATGACTGACATAAAGCAATCCAGACCATTTCCCTGTAAAAAATGGATGGCATGCGATGGAAGATAAATTGTGGACAACCTGTAGAGGCTGACAGTATTCTCTGTGATTTTCTCTTTTTTTTAATCATTAATTAAAATAGTGTCTCCATGGAGATGATTTATTGATAATAATGTTAACTATACATAGCATTCCTAATAAAATCTGAGTTGAAAAAAAAACAAACAAAAAAAACATGGTTGTGCTACAGCTAAGAAAATGTCACATCAGAATGAGAATCAGAATCAGAAGTATTTTATTGATCCCTGAGGGGAAATTGGGTCAGTTGCAGTTGCTCAGTTCTCAAGAAAAGAATTAAATTGTTGGAAAATAGAAAGAAACACAAAATATAAAAATATGCTCCTTACAATTTTTTTTAAAAAAAATATGCGCATTTTGTATAAGTTGTATCAAAAAAGTGTGCATTATGTGCATTAAGTCTCAATATGTGCATTAATCCTACAAAATATTACAACAATAAATACAGAAAGGAGAAATTGAGCATATGTAAAAAAGAAAAGTATACCTATATACACCTTATAAACAGGGATATTGCATTGTACATACAATGCACCTACAATCTGTGACCACAATATCCAGAGAAACATGACAACAAATGCTGACATTGAGAAGCATATGCACAAACACACACACAAACACACACACACTCACAGTGGCAGCAGGGGTGCTGGGTCGATGAACATGTGGCACTAGATGAGAGACCACGAGCGCATGTGATAAATATTTGAAGCTTAGTGCAGCAGATCTATGAGCCATCAATCAATCCACAGATC
>OMLB01025272.1:25112-38276 GCA_900302555.1 Myripristis jacobus
TTTTACACACACACACACACACACACACACACACACACACACACATCCCAGGTGAGTGTTGCTCATGCTGAGAGCATGTTGGTAAATTGTTAATAATGTGAGTTGCAATGTGGCTTATACATTTCAATGGTTCTTAAATTACATTTTAAATTTAGATGAGCTGTTTTCAATCAGCTGACAAATGTGTTGTCCTGTTCACTGAGGGAATGCTGAGGGCATCTGGTTCCTCCTCAGGCGTTTCAGGAGGGACCAACAAGCCAATCGAAATGCATCAAACTTCATTTTTGCACACCACACCCATTAGAGTAGTTTGTTGCCCAACTGCTCTGCATGTCAGCCTTTGATAATGAAATGACCTTCTTGACAAGTGAGGGATTGAGGGAGACAGAGGGGTGGGCTGTGGGTGGGGGTGGCTGTTTGTATATGTGTCTTTTGGTCCAGGTCTAGGTGTGTTGTGAGCTGCAGAAATTAATTAACACTCTTTCAATTAGACGCACCCATTACTGCAGGTAATCATGCTAGCAGAAATTTAATCAAACTGAATGTTTGATGATGCTCCTGCAATTTCTTCTGTAAACTCCAACATTTACACAGCCCCTTCTCACACAAAACATCCATCGGTTATTGTCAATATAGTCTACTGTACCAACCTGGCTCACCCACTGTTTCTATGCAAATATCTGTGATCCATGCAAATAATGCAGGTGCATGCATGACAGAGATATGTGCCTAAATGTTTGCTCCCAATATTTAACAGACACACTTTACCATCAGTGCACCCAAACTACTGATCCAAACACTTTGTTTTAGGAATTTCATGTAGGCACTCGGTAGTCTTGCATTCACTGATTTATGTGAGCTAACTATAGCCCACATAAATCTCCTGAAAGCTGACTGGAGTTTGAGATCAAGAGTAGCAGCCACAGTGCTGAATATAAAGAAGGAGCTCTCATTACATACCATATAAAAATTACATGCCAGCATACTTCATTGTGCTCACTCTTTACTCTCCTGTCCCCTCTTTCTCTAAGATCTGAACACTCTGAGCTCCACCACAGTCCAGTTTGAACTTTATTTGCAATATGCAGGTTTTAAAGTCCTTGCAACTTCTACACCGCAAATAAAGTTGAACTTAAAACCTGTCTGCCTTACACTTTGCAGCTCCAATCATCATTCCACACCATCAACTAAACATAGTTCTCTTGCACAGCGTGGAAGGGTAAAAGAGGCATGAGATTTGGTTCTGGAGCATCCAGGGCAGTATCAGAGCAAGAGAGAGAGAGAGAGAGAGAGAGAGAGAGAAAGAAATAAAGTCTCACCAGTCAAATTTACCTCACAAGGTGTCTCTCTGAGCCCTGACGTAGCCATAGCAACTGGCGCCCAGCATCTCCTGGAGGGAATGAGAAAAGGATTCATGATTCATATCCAAACAACAACAGCCTGAGAATCCAAATATACTGAGGTAAACTTACACCCCCAGACAGTCAAATCGACAGCTGTGAGGAGGCGGGGCCAACAGAAAACAAACAAACAAAAAGAGCCACTCACGCTGATCATGTACTTGTCCCATTCCAACCACATCATTTCAGATCATTAGTTGTCATTTTTTTTTTCTTTTAGCCGCTTATGGTTTCAGCTGTGTCAGTTCTTACATATTTTGCTGATTCTATTGTCAGTACAGTGGTAAGAAGTGGATAGATTTTGACACAAAATAAAAATAAAATAAATTAAATAAGGATGCAAAGGCTGGAAAATTATCATATGCATCTTGTGAAGAACTAATAGAGGAATTCTTTATAAATAATATGCAACATAATTTATGGGACACACAATTGCAGTCAACAAGATCAGGATCCTTTATTTTATATTTTTATTCACACTATAATTCTTGCATCAGTGCTTTCCAAACAAAGAAAATACACACAGGTTTATTTATCGACAGGTACACCATTACTTCCCTACCATTAACATTTGATTACAACTTTCTATTTTTATTTTGAACCAATTAAATTAAGTCAATGAAATCACAGCCATCATATTCGCTCTAGCCCAAACACTCACATACAAGAAACATTAATCTAGAAGGAACACCTACATGCGCAGACGCCACAAACACTCCACTAAACAACGCATTCATTGCCAATGAAAACACAATAATCAAGCCAAGAATAGTCTCCAACCACATTAGCAAGGCTGAGCATACAGTTTCTACATCACAATAACCAAGATCTGGATCTCTTGATTACTGAAAGTCCCTATTCTTGCTCTCACACTGCAATCCAGTCCTCTTTGCCACATCTTGCCTGCTCAAGCAACCACCAGCAATCAAGCCTCTGCCTGCTGGGCCCACTATAAGGCAGCTGTGCCTCATTACCAATCAGGAGAAAATGGGGAGAAAGGGCCCCTGGGAGACACAAGTTTGGACTGCAGTGCCATGTGGAGATTAAGGATCCTTAGGCTCTCCTGTTTATCTCATGTTTGCTGTTCAACTATCCGTCCTCTTACCTCCCTTCTTTCACTGCCTTGCTGCTTGGGCTGTGGCCAAATAGTCAAAAAATTACATGCTATGTCCTTTCCTAACCACTGAATGTCGTGAGTCAAGGAAAGATGTACCTATGAAAAGCACAACCATGGTGTTAGATACTTCACTGTGTGTGTTTTTTACTGTGTTGTTTCATGCAGGCTATATAACCAATGCAGTGAAAAATATTACTTCATTACCAAAGTTAGCATTGAAATTAAAAAAAAAGAATAGGAGGCCACAAGTCACAAAAGTCAAACAAAATGGTTGTCACATTAAGAATGGCTGCTCATGCTCACACTCTTGTCCACGCTTGTTTATCAAAATGAATCTCAAGTAGCATGATTCTCTGAAAACAATTGTTGGATTCCTCCTAGATAGTTAGCCTATAATATGTTAGGTTTACAGATCTACTAGTCTGTGAATATAATAGCTTAAGAGCCACCAAAAAAGTCACTAAACACCATGAAATGTGAACAGCCAAATGCTACATTGCTTTAAATGTAGTTGCCCCAAAGAATTGTGGGATAGTATCATCTCCTCTCCTTTCGTAAAGGATGGTCCGGTGTATCCTATGCTTTAGGAGATAGCAAAGGAAGCACTGAAGTACCTTTCCTTAACATTTAGAGAGTTTGACCAGCTCTTCATGGCTGCTACTGAATTCTGCCTGGTATTTTATTTTAGTTAGGCACCTTCTATAGCAAAAAAGGCTGTTCAACCACAGACTTGGTTGCTTCTTAACTTCCCTTCTTCCTTCCTTCCTTCAAATCACATCGTCTCCAAGTGTAGCCAGATTATACTGGTTATCACTGGTGTGGACTTGACTTGGACTCAAGTCACAAATTTGGTGACTTTAGACTTGACAAAATCAAGGAACAGATGGGATTTGACGTTGACCTGAACACCAGCAACTAGCGACTTCAGTTGGACTTCAGCCTTTTGACTCCGAAAGACTTGATAGCTGACCTTCCCTAAAGCGAAACATTAAAAATGATGTTTGCTATGTTTACTGTGGGTGGTGGAGTTACTCTTGACCTCTCATGGCAAACAGGACTTTATTTGACATCAGCAAATCAGCTCTTCATATCCCAGATCCACACTGACCCACAGCTAATCAGCTGGGAGCCTAATTCTAATCAATGGAGCATGCTGATGGACCATGACCAATAATTTGCACATACAGGTTAGGCAGGGCAGAGGTCAAATACTGTAAATTATTAGATTATTAACTTATGCTTGGTAAAGAGTCCCTTATTACTGGTTAAGGACTTGCACCTCAAAATACAGGACATGGGACTTCACTTGGGCTTGTCAGTCTTCACTTGGAACTTGAATGCCAGGACTTGACATTTACTTGTGACTTCCAAAACAAAGACTTCCCGCGTCTGGTGGTTACCCGGTAGTTTAAGAAATGACTTTCAGATTTTGTTGTTCATTGTTAAAGGATAGCACCAATATAATTTTAGTTCTATACCAACACCAATGTATTTGCCACAGTCAGAGGCTACTAGTGGTGTGTTGGTGTATTGCAGGTTTGCTTTTCCTCTCAGCTGTCTCAAAAACACATTCTAAACAGCTTAGAGAGACATTTTTCTACCTTGACTAACACAATACATCACACTGAATATCTGTGACCCCACTCCCCCACAAGCAGCCTGAGGACCATGTGAAGGTTCCCGTTGGCTGTTTCAAAACCTAGATTAAAAAGCACAGACTGGCTCACCACTGCTTCAGTCACTTATTTAAATTAGATTACATTTTATAGACTTACTTTTTATGTTTCTGGCATTTCTGTTATGGTTTACCTTGATATTTCTTGCCCTGCTTTTTATTCAGCATTTCTTACTCTGCTTTGTGGTTATGTTTTGAAAGATGCCATAGAAAATAGATAGTTAGATGTATTGTCCTCTGAGAGGAAAATGATTTTCACATCCCGCACAAGGAACAATAGAGCACGCAGATATATAGACGTTGGTACTAGATATACAAAGCCGTTATAACAAAATTAGTCTACGATGGCAATCAGCCAGTTTTTTGAGATTCCAAATGACAAAGGACACAAGCTCCAGCCAAACCGATTTTTCTTCCCCCTGAGATCAAAGCTGAGTTTCCTGCAGTCAGATGGGAGAAGGATGTACCATGGCTTGAGGGGATTTGCTATAGTAAGTGCTTTACATGTACTTTACATGTGACAGCAGTGGTGTTGAGGTCTGTGAGACTGAGGCTGGAAATCCCAGTGATGTTAGAGACTTGTGTGATTTTGAGAATTTGCTCCTCCTGGTGACTGCTGTATGGGCTGAAGGTGTCTCTTGTTAAATATCAAAAGGAATGATACATGCAGGATAGCAGGATAAATTTATTTAGCAATCTGAACAAAGCAAAATGAATGAATAAATAAATAGATAAATACAAACAAACAGCAATAACAAAAACACTGACATCCATCAGAAAATGCAATAGAAAGTATGCACAAAAGGAGAGATGTCCTCTGGGCACAGCCTGTCCTATTCTGCCTTTTTATATAGAATTAAGGATATTTTTTATCCACTGGAATATACCATTTCAGTTTCAATAATCAGTTGCATTTTAATGACACATATAATTACTTATATATAGTATTAAATTGAATCATAATTTAAATATGTTAAATTCTACCACATCACAAGAAAGTAGAGTGGCTTTATGATGCCTGAACAGAAGGAGGAATAGTTGTATTGTAGAGAGCTTCTACTAGCAGCATTTACAGATGGTCACTATGTTCACCAGAACTGGTTTTATTTGAATATCTGGAGATATTCAAACTCTTCATTTTAAATGCACTGATGATGGTGATGTTGTGGACAGTGCAGGGAGTGCTGGTGGATCACAAGAGCAGGTTTGCAGACATTCAGATTCAGGACAGTTTTCTGAACACCAGATGAAGGGCTAACAGCCTGTTATACATTCCTTAAAGAGATGGATATGTCTTCTGAGTATGACATATGACATATGACAGAGTAGGAACGGAGACGGTCATTGGTAACTTGTTTGTAGGGTATACAGAAAGGATTTAAGACACAGCCAAAAGTTCATCCAAAAACACAAATCTATCCATGCAATCTATCCACCAAGATAGTTTCTTTGTGAATTGGCGAGGTTTCCAGTCTGCTGTCGTCCCTTTTTCCGCGTACTCATACTCGTTTGCTGTCATTTTTTGGCAGGAAATGAATCTCAGTGAAACTGCTCGGTATAAACTGTGGTTTATGCTGAGCATCTATAGCTGCATTTCCATAAAACATTCAAATTCATTGCAAGTGAATTTGAATCAAGTGCAAGGTACTCCACAACATCTGTTTAAAACACAGGGAGGTATCCTGTTACATCATTATCATCTGTCCCTTGCAACAGGCAGCCAGTTTTTTGCTAGCTACATGGCTGGGTGTAGTTTTGCCAAGGTGGATAGAATCTATCAACAGTTGTTTTTTTTTGGTTTTGTTTTACATCATTTGACAGTCACAACACAGACAGACAGGAGAGACAGGGAGGACAGGGAAGGGATGACATGTAGCAAATGGCCTGAGGCGCACTACAAAGCTATTTAATATTGGGCATAAGTTTTCTTTGCATATGAGACAAACACATGTCTTGATATTTTTTCGACATGGCAAAATGTGCATGAAAACTTTTGTTTTTTGTTGTCGAGCTCTTCACATGTAAATATTTTACCGTTTGAGCTCCACAAATGAACACTCATCCCTTCCCGCTGTATTGGGGTGGAAAGAGACAGGGAAGGTTGCAGCAGACCAGAAACCTCACCAAAACACAGAAATGATCTCGATGGATAGGTTGCAGATGATGGAGAAATACATCTTTTTGCATTTTGGGTGAACTGTTCCTTTAAGGTCTGAGTTATGTCAGCGAGAAATCAGTTTACCCAGTGGATGAGGAACAGGGAAATACTGATATGTTGAACTTTCCTGATTATCTTGAGTCATAGGCAGAGCAGCTGTCAATGAAAATAATTAGGCTGTTGCATTAGCACCTGGGGACTCCACATGTTGCAGAAAGGTAGCATCCTCATTTTTTACATAGCTCTGTGGTTGACAGGAAGCATGGGATTCAGCACCTGTTTTTATGGCACTTGATTACTGGATTTGGTGCCACTGGCCGGCAGTGACATGGCTGAGAGGGGTGGGGTTTATTGGTGGTAATGATGGCTGTTCTTCAGAGAACATTTACAGGTGCAGTGCCCAAACAGGCTCCTTGTTAATGGGAGAGGATTCATGACAGCTCACTGTACATCTCTTCATATCCTCTGTCTTTCCATATGTGAACTGTGGATCAAATTTTAGTTTAAAGCGCCTCCTTTACTTTTGACCCCTATATTAATGTGGAGTTCAAGTTGGGTTGGATTTACCCTTTTTGGGATGATCTAACTGGTTTCCTTACCATACAAACTTAATCAATTTGAGAGAAGCAACGGAATCATTTTGCATGGGTCTGACCTAAAGTACAAGCTCTACAGCACAGCACACTGGCGGTGTGCCAATGTCTATCTTATCATATACACCAGTAACTAGCCCTCTCCCTCCCTCAGCCAACCCAGCGATAGTCTAAATGTCAGTGTTTTCTCTGCTCCTAATGTGTTCCTAAAATAGTACCTCCATCGCTGAGCCTCTGTGACAACGTGCAGTCCAGAAAAGGCGTAGTGGGTCTGACTCACAGCACAGGCAGCAGAAACACCATGCCATCCCAAAGCCAATTAAACATGCATGGGGCAGATGTGACCTCAAAAAAGCCAGAGGATGGCTGGCCACTCTCTCCCCCATCTCTTCCCCTCTCCATCTCTGCCTCGCTGTCTGTCTCTCTCTCCAACCTTTCTTTTTTCCCTTTTTGCCAATTAGAGTGAATTATTCAGGGTGGCCTGTGTGTACCTGTTAAGTGTTTTTCTTCCAATGAGCACTCTTACGGAAAATTGAGGTGAGGAGAGGATGAGCAGGAGTGCATATGTTGCAGCATACAGGCTGGGCAGCACAGACAGATGAGCTGGCAGAGGCATGGTCATGAAAGCACACACACACACACACACACACACACACACACCCCACAGGTCAGTGAAGGGGCCCCTGTGCATTTCAATGTGTTTCCAGAGGTCAGGGCAAGGCTAGTCATTCAGAAGCTAATATAATGTGGCTTAGAGAAAGACTAATTAACTTTCCCTAACAGCCAGCGTGTGTATGCTTCTAATCAACCAAAGGACGACCATAGAATGATGGATGGAATTCCAAAGCAATCCAATTAAAACTGTGGAATTTAATACAATAAATTCCAACGAGAGGCCAAGAATTCTCGAATGTTGAATGTCGAATGTGTCACGTGCTTCATTTTATTCCGTCTGAGGCGAAAGTATATTCCAGAATGGCGGTGGAATGTCTCTTGAGGCGGATGGTGCTTGACCATGCAGAAGAAGGAAATGGGATGGAAATCTTGAAAATGTCATACTGTATATGGATAGGCCGATTTTCAGCATTTAATCAAATTCAAACTCAGCTTCAAATGTCATAGTTGCCTCAATTAACTGGGATCACAATGCAATATCAATTTCATAACAGGGGCTTCTTGTTTCCGTGCCATTCATTCACATTCATTGCTAACACTTCTGGGATCTTCATTGTGGCATGCCACGTTCCATCTATCACCAAGTATTAGAGAGCAGACTTGCTAATGGTTTGAATGGTGGGTATCACCCCAGCGCTGAAGGAGTATTCAGGAAAAGAGACCTTACAGGTTAACTACAAAACAAATCAACATTAGTCAAACATGCAAGCTTTTTTTGATCATAAAAACAAACAAACAGTGAAATATATATCAATGATTTAGCTTTGACATGCATCATCAGAGTGTCCTTGTGCTCAATGACATCCTGGTTTGGGTGATTTGAATTTGCAATTGAGTGTGATGTTGTTTTCTTAGGCCCACGATCAAACCAGAGTCAGTTGATGCTGGTGCATTTTCTCTTTGAACAAAGTTTTTGGAGGGTTATAAAACATTTTATTCATGTAGAGTTTCAGTACTAATTTAACTGTGGGTATCTTTCCTGGATGCATTCACTACGGTGCAACTATTGTACCAATTAGTTTAAGTTGTAGTGCATAATAATTGATCCCCTTAGCTTACCACAATCATTAATAAAACATATAATGCAACCAAACTGATTCCCTTTCCCTTTTTTCTCCAGCTCATATTCACATTCCTCTGCCTTTGGTCTGTGAGCTGAGTGTAAGGGACATGTCTCTGTATATGACACACTGAATGCCTTCCCTTGAAGGAGGGAAACAGAGGGAGCAGGAAGATAACACAGCCAGGCAGCACTAACCGATCAGAGCACTCCAGCAGAGATATGACCCACATAGACCAATGTTCGTTTAATCAGCCTGCTACTGGCAGCATGGCAGAAAGAGAGAGAGAGAGAGAGAGAGAGAGAGAGAGAGAGAGAGAGACAAGGAGAGTGGGAAGGAGGGACAGGGGGATGGTGTGAGTTAGGAGGTTCCAGTTAGTTTTTAAAAAAAGCTTAAAAGCATTTTTTTAAATGGTATTTCTTTCCACGCTTCTTTTGATTCCTTTCCTCACGGCATCATTCCTTTTGCTCCTTCCTTTCTATTGGTCTCCCAACCTTTTTTCATTACTTTCCACCTCCCCTCATCCCATTATTTTCTTTTCTTTACTTAAAGTGAATCTATGATCAAAGCGGGTAAGATACTGTGAAAGTTCTCAATAACATCCAGACACCACATTGAGTTTATCTCAAACTGAGTCAAGAAAATCGTATGAGCCAGTATTGTCACAAATCAAAGGGCACATGGCAATTTTGTGAAGCTTTTGATATTTAGCCAAGGCCAAAGCATTTTACAGCATTTACTTTTCTGACAAGAAAAGTGTGTAGTTACATACTGTACACTGCAAGTTATAATGGCTCAACCTCATATCAACTGTCTGTGAAAATCATTTTGTCTGCAGATGTTTTTTTTCCCTGTTTATTTACTTTTACAAACCAAGTCTAAAATTATACCACCTCTAGCACAAATACAAACTAATGTCAGTGCCAGAGAAATGATGGATGGCATTTGTAGATAACAGAGAATTGATTATTATTCTTTTGCCGATAGCAGGTAGCCTTATCATACAGCAGCTTAGTCATGGTCTCTCACAAACTATGACCAGTGGATATATGTGTTGAGACCTTACTACTTTGTTTCAAATTAATTCAATGGATACAAAAAAATATTCCATGTTGGCAGTTGAATAGCAGAATATGATGATGGATTAATGGAAACAAAGAAAAAAATCTGAACCACAGTAGTAGTAACCACAGACTATATTTCCTTGCTTGTGTCTATTATTTACAATTTATGAATTCTGAATGTGGCATGCATATGAAAAAGAAATCCATCTTATGTATGTATATTGCTGCCTCTCTATATAACCCTGAAAGTCCTTATCCCTGTTACGTGTCCCTACTGGGAACAAAAGCTGTTAAATGTCCCAGCAGGGACACTGAACAGGTTTTATTAGTGACACACTGGGGGTTTACATCATCTTGCTACGTTATCAACCACAGAAATTTTTAGCATTTAGGCAAAGGTGGAATTTCATCCAAGGACAAGGCACTGGTATTGGTGGCATATGTAAATAGCCTAAATGGCCAGAGGTGCACATTTGAAATGAAGCCATGTAACCCTTTGTTTGAATTTCATTTCAATGTGATAACTGATGAGTCAAGAGGCGGCAAACCGCAGAGCTATGTCAGTAATTTATTTGTTGGCAAACAACTTTCACTGTTACAACAAATATTAGTTATGAGATCATTCAACTTGGAACCCATACAAAAAGAATAAATAATTATCAATAATAATAATCATGATCATCATAATTTAAAAAAACAAAAAACAAAACAAAACAAAACAAAAAAAACTCAGTGCCACATTATCTAGACTTTCCTGAAACCAGCTTTTTTCCCCCTCCAAGCTTGTTTGCTCTCGTTAACTGATAAACAGATAAATAAATAAATTCTCTCTTGGGGAATCGGAAGGGGCATGGGATACATGTGCAAGCTACACTTCATACACTTAGAAATTTCCCCCTAAATAAGTAAACATTGGCTTTCCACATAGGACAGTGCTGCTGTGTGCAGAGTTTTCACATCTTCAATACACATATGTGGTATAATCATGGTATTTTAACAGGTGAGACACACCCTTTTTCAAATAGTGGCATTTTCTTTTTTCTTTTTTTTTTTTTTAGGGCTGAGAATGAAATTTTTAACATTTTTGTATGGAAAGGTGATAAAGTCATAATTCCCATAGTTCCCTCTTCCCTGCCATATCATTTCCTTAAACTCTCCTAAAAACACAAGCAGGCAGCCATAAACACTGTCGCAATCATGACTGTATTGTAAATCTCGCTCTGTGCGGCTCCGAAATTTCAGCTGGCAGCGAGCGCTCTGTGATACCACCTGCCGAATCTTGTTTATTCCTTGGTGTGTGTGTTGAAACACCTTTGGGTATGGCAACCAAAGCAGCAACTGGTGTTTATTCAATCCAGTGGCATTTAAGTTTGTGAATTTTTGCCCTCTGCCAGCCAAAGGTTTGAGGGCCCACAGAGCGGCATTTAGAAACAGCGAATGATGATTTCAACAGCATCTTCAAACGCTTGCTGGTGATTTATGGAGAATTTCTGAGAATGATACAACAGTGGAATTATGGTCCTATTTGTGTTCCATATTGTTTATCTCAGCACTCAGTTCTGTACATTAAGGTCCAAACCAACACGGCCATGTAATGTCAATTCATAGACAATTTGACAATGGACATGATATATTGCATATATAATAGCCTCGTGTTATATTCCAAAACTCAAGTATTTTTGCTTTTTTTGTTGTTTCTCTTTTCTTTTGACTCAGGCTCCTTCATGTGCTTGAAGGAAAGAAATGCTGTACTGGAGAACTGATGAGGCCCACTTCCAGGACTGACTGAAACCTACCATTTCCATAGTAAGTGTCTGTGTGTAAGACATTCCTCCTTGATAGCTTTGCCATATATCATTTTCCCTTTAGTTTTAAATCTACACCGTGGTAAAAATATATAGTAACAATTGATTTTCAAAATATAAGTGACAGTGGTGTTGCTATAAAAGGACCAGAATGAAGTGTGTGTAGGGTATATATGCATATTAATCAAGTGGTTCTTACTGTCTCTGTATTCAACAAAGAGTGAAATGAGAGATTGTTCCTTGCTTGTTCTGTGGTCTACATACGACCAGTAGAACATATCATGACATTTCAGAACAGTTCCACAGACAAGAGGTTTGCAACTAAAAAAAAAAAAGAAAAAAGAAAAAAGAAAAGAGAGAAAAGTACTTGCTCATATGCAACATTTTGTATCTGTATTCTGTACAATACATAGAAACTGTGATTACTTCATAATCCTTTGATAACTGAAAACTGTTACAGAAGAAAGAAGAAACATAACCCATTTTTTTAAATTTTATTCAGTCTGTTGTAATATGATCTTCCTTCTTTGTTTTCGGTGAAATACACAGTAGCCGCAGTCACTACAACTTGCAGGAATGTTACACCAGCCTAGACACAAGTCTAGTTTAGCAGATACAAACAGGAAGGGAATTCAGAACATCAGCGTGATATGGTTATAGTTCGGTTGCCCAATAAAGTAGTTTTTGGGATGATTGGTTGTGAGGGCGTATATCATACATACTCCACTTGATTGGCAGGAAGTGGGGCGGTGCCTTGTTGGCAGTTCATGTTGATAACTCCAGGGTTTAAGGTCCTGTGGTACCCTTTTGGAGAGGAAGAAACATCATCCCTGTGAGTGTCTTTAAGAGTGAGACAGACAGACAGACAAAAAGACAGAGCTCCTTTAACCAGGGCTGGGGGCCATGCCCCTGTAGTGGTAGTAGTGGAGGCTATATGCATTGATCTGCTAGAGGTCCATATTTGGGAACATGTAGGGCTACGGTCAATCCAAGATTCCAGATTAAAATAACAAGTGGGATAAAATTACAGAATCCCTCCCCGCTTCCTCCCCTGTTCAGGTGAAGAGTTCCATTCCTGGTTGATATTCACATAAAATGCTCTCAGAACTGCCCTTTCAGTTTGCACCATTTATGACAATACATCTGATCCCTGCTTTCATTTGATCAGTGATACCTCACTCATATTGTCATGAAACACAGAGAATATTAAACACAGTGCATCAATCCAGGAGCGGGCCAGCTCAGTCTGTCAATCAACGACACAGAACCATTTTCACTGGGGGGTTGGAAGTGTGAGGGTGGGCTGGGGAGGGATAGAAGTCTCCTAATTGGCTCTATAGACTGGTAACCAGGTGAGAAGGGTCTACAGGCGGCTCCTCAGGAGATGAATCAGAATCCTCCTTGTTGGCGGGCACCATGTATCCGTCGCTGCCACCCCGGCCCATGTGGTAGTAGCTCTGTAGCTCGTGGAGGTGGTTCCTAGAGCCCAGGTTGGGCATGCTCTTGTAATAGACGTCATCCAGCTCTGGAGCGGTGGCACTCTTACAGGGCTGCAGCTCCCCGGAGCTGTCTTCCTCTCCGTCTGTTAAACCATTCATCTGCCCATCTGGGAGGTC
>OMLB01025296.1:16458-34565 GCA_900302555.1 Myripristis jacobus
CTCGGGCCAGTTGGACGCCTGTTTCCCCCGAGAGTTCGGTACATCGGGCCGGATAGATAAACAAACCATGAGACAAATAATGAACTCAGATTTGGATTACCAAGTGTGAAAATGGCCTTAAGTCATCTGGTTCTTGGCATCTTCTGACAGGAACGGGAAACTGTGCCATGGGGAGCCAAGAGCCTGCAGGTTTTTGTTCCCATCAAACATGACACCAACTGATTACACCGATTAACACACCCTCTGGCAGGGACGCGCAAACTAATGTGAAGTGGATGTTTGGTAACTGCTATGAATCCCCATCCCATAGTGAGAGGTGACAGCTGAATGAGGTGCACATTTATCATCAGTTACTGAGCAGACACTCATAAAATACAAAGATACAAAACAAATAACTTCTCAATTGAACATTTAACATCATTTCTAGGTCCATTTTGTGATAAATCCACATTTACAGCAAGCATGTTTGACATAACAATAGAAAAATAGTAGCAGTGTTTAGTGTAAGACATCAGCTCCTCATGTCCTACAGTGCTCCAGGCTGCAGGGTTGGATCAGCACCACATAGCCTTTGTTTATGTACTGTTACACTCTCTTGCATTGCCTCTAATTTTTTAAAAATGCCAAACATTAAAGTGACATTAACATTAAAAAAAATAGGTTTGTTTGACATGCTGCCTAACAATAGCATTCAGTTCAGTGAGATGAATATCAATTTGATTATTGAACTGATTTTGCATATGGGAGCCACATCCTGTCATTTCTGATAGAGAAGAAATTATTATTCCAGCGACAGCGATGCCAAAGACGTAACATTTTCAACCATCAGTATATCACTGCTTCTTGACACAATGTGAACGGTGTCACTCCAAAAAAGCCAGAGACATGTGCCCCCATCTCAGTCTTGAGAGGTTTTTACTTTCACTTTTCTGAGGAGGAGAAACATTTTGGAAGATTTTTTTTTCCCCCAGCCGTCTTTAATTCCTTCCATCAACTGCCAGTGCAACAAACACTGAACACTTTGTCTGTGTTTGTGCCAGAAGAACTGCCCTCGCTTTCCCTCTGTTCTTCGTTTTGTGTCATAAAGCAATCCAGCAGGTTTCCCACCAAAGCTGACCAGAATGCAAAATGCATATAAAGACCCTCAGAGGCAGTTTTTCTTCTCAATTATTGTCTCATTTGCTCATGGTAGATATACTAATGTCTGAAAAATGAATGCACTTAAGATTTATAGGTGGTGAGATGCTGCCTCTAGCACATTTAGACGTGCAATAAAAACTGATACTACAAACTGAGAGTAGAAAGTTACTGGTTTGCCGTGTGAAGATTCTCCGTGCGGCAGCTTTGCAGCACATATAGCCGATTTCAGTTTCAGTTACAGCCCTGTGATGGATATGCAGTATGTACCCATTAGTCTGATATCAGCATTTCACAACTGAGGAGGACTCCTTAGCCACAAACACACACACACACACACACACACACAAACACACACACAAACATAGACAGCTGAGGTACACACTAGCAGAAACACAGGCAGATGAATACAGACAGATGGCTTTGACCTCAGTAACCTTTTGTTCTGGGACGTGACTCAACAGTGTATTTATCAGTGTGTGCCATGCAAAGTGATTTCCCTGGCCACTCAGCATATTTTGGATCCACTTTTCCAGTATCACTATTCAGGCTTTGTACCAAGCGATGTATTTCATTTTTCATAAGCCAAAGCTTTTTTTTCTTTTTCTTTTTTTTTTTCCCTTTTTTTCTTTTTTTGGACTCCCCTGCATTTTCCACTCAGACAGATATTTTTAGATGAAACTGCAATAGATTTTCAGTCAAGTCTAAGTTCACTGGAAGAGGAAAAACAACAAGGAGCGCAGCAGCATGCAGGCCAGCAGACCTCCAGCGAGGGCCTGTGGTAAACTAGCCGACCCATACCGAGTCAAAGGGCTCAGACATTGCTAATAATATAGTTCATTGCTATTTAACACTGCCAATTGAATCCACAACCTTTAACCTTTTCCGGGGCATCCATGGAGCTATTAGCGAGACCACTTGACTGCATCCAAAATACCCTGAGAGGCTAATCCCTTATCTTTCAGAACAGACAGCTCATACTGTACGTGTGTGCGTGTGTGTATGCATGTTTTCCTGTGCGTATGTGTTTGCACTTAAACATATGGGTCTTTAGGAGAGGCACACAGCTCTGTGGGTGTCTGGGAGCGGTGAGGGGGTTGAACTGAGCCGTGCAAAGGCTCACAATGTAGCAGTACTCCTTTCACACTCCCCTCTGAGTCTCTGTTCTATTTCAGCATTTTCGCAGTAAATCTAACAGAGACATTGTCCCTGTTAGAGCGCAAGGTAAATCTTTAGATGATGGGCCAAAGCCGTCTGACTGAAGCTGACTCACAGCCTGGTGCTGCATGCTACTGAGCTCAGCAGCAATATATATATATATATATCCTGATGTAAGCATTAGTTTCAATGTACTGTAAATGAACTGCGCATTAAGCTCGGTGAAAATGGCACCACTGTTGCTGGCCGGGTCCCTGAGACAACTGGAGGCGACAGCGTCATGATGAGACAATGGCCTACTGAGCCGTCTCTATCAGATGAAGCCTCGTGGAGAGCAGATCAAGTGAATGACCGTTTGTTTTGTGCTACTCCAGCAAAATGCATGTGTATTAATTTCAAACAATAATTGCTTCGTCCACCTGGGGTTGTTGGGCAGCCGTGGAAATAAAAACATTTCTGCAGCTAACACAGTTTTAGAACTACAACTTATTAAAAAAAAAAAAAAAAAAAAAGGGACTACTTGCCCCCAGGCTAGTAGTGCTTGTTGTGGTTGTGCTGGTGTGTGTGTGTGTGTGTGTGTTCTCGCATGCCGTACAAACAGTGTGGGCCGTGCATGGCGTGTGTGTCAGATCATAATTACTTTGTCTGAGGACACTTAATTACACAGCACCAGTTGTGTGGATGAAGAACCAAAATAACTACTGTTGGCTCATTTAATTTCCCTCTCTCATGACTCCAGTTGTAAAATGCATCAATTACCTCCTGTACACCCATCAGAGCATGCATGTTATTCTGAATGGAGTGCACTATGGATGGTTTTGTAATTACAGCTTTTGCTTCATAATCTTTCATGGAGCATTTTTCAGCTTTCGGAGAAGGTTATCCTCTCAACCAGCCCGTTCTCATTCCCAGGGCGTCAAAAACACTGACGCTTTGTCACGCCCTTCTGTGTCTGACAGCTACGCCAACGCCACCCATTAGAGCCAGTGGCACCCTTTGGCATCAGCACGAGAGGCGCTGGGTGGTGACGTGGCATTAAAGATTGAATCCAGTTGCAGACGGGAAACAAGGAGTGACACTGCTCACATGTGACCTCAACACGTGTCCAATTTCCAGTTTTGGTGCCTATTCCTAACCGTTTCTTAACCTTAACCAAGTCCAACACTCACACTGTCATTGATTATTCAGGGCTAGTACCAGTACTGATTATTAATTATCAAGCATGCAGATAACCGACATCCTGGGTCGACATTAATTTGTATTCAATTTTAACAAAATCTACAAAATTAGAAATGCCAACACAAACCTCACTTTGAACGAACAAAGAAATTTACCCCAAAAAGACAGACTTCTTGTGTTTAAGTGCTTGTGAAAGGCACCTTTCACCCGCGATAATTGGTCGATCCCTACTGTCAGGAAAATAACTTAAGAGCTGACTGTGCTCAGCGATTGTTAGAGGAATTGGACTGAGAGAATCTAAAAGGCACCACTGCAAGGATATTGAAGTTGGAATTTGTGTTGACATCTCAGATCCCTAGGAGTGATATTTTCACGCCAAAAACAGAGAAAGTATTTCTTTCACTGCCTGCTGACATCTGACCTGGGCTTCTGTTTGAGTGCTCGCCCTGCGTGGCACTGCAGCATCAAATATTGTACAGTGGTAAACGTCGACACTGACACCCCAAGATTACAACCCAAATGCTTACAGTGAGGAAAACGTGCTTGAAAAATAAGGCGCCGCGCAGAAACTGGTTAAACATAACTTTACATGCCAAACAACACTCCCACTGTGTCCCACTTTCTCTGTATGCAGTATTGTGTATCCCATCTCTCCATGTGCCAAGAAAATGTATTGAGATATCCAGATCTGTCAACCTGGACAGCTACACCCGCCATTAATCACAGTGAGGGAGGCTTAGCTGGTCTGCAGCTCTCTCAACATTAGTACATTAATTATACCTCCAATGACACAGGAGGCTTATTGAAACCTGGCATACCTGCTTAATCTTACAGCGTTCACAGGATTATGAGCACCATATGCTTCATCTTAAACTTTACATACCACCTAGCCAGTTTCATTTGCTGCTTGATCGTACATGTAAAATGTAAGCAGGCGTATAAATATTTTTTTTTTTATGATGAGGGCTCCAAATACCAAAGACACCCTCTCATTAAATGTGGAATGTTACTCAACATTATCTATTGTATGTAAATCATTTTGAGGAGTCTTTTTTCACATCATAGAAGAATGAGGCAATATTACCCACTAATGAGCTAAGAAGATAGGTTTGTTGATAGATCGTTCACTTCAGGTTGAGACAGACAGATGTCTTTTGCTTTGTCTGCTTGCCTCGGAGATTCCAGCGGTGTAAAGATGAAACGTCTTGCACCGTCTGTGAAGGCTGTCATTGTGACCGCGAATCTAGCGCCATTGTGTGGGAGCCGACTTGGAAACGAGGCCCACGTGTGCCAGTCTGCGCGTGGCACTCGCCCGGACGCCTGCGTACTCACAGGCAGCGCAGGCGTTCAATTGTCTCTTTGTGCTCTGCAAACAGCAACAACACCACAGTGCTCAAAGAGCCAAAGAGCTGCTGCCTGTTGAACACATTCAGTAGCCAGAATGGGGCAGCGTCGGTCACGTCCCGCCGAAGTCGTCCCTGCCGGGGCCAAGCCACCGTCTCCCAGGACGGTGTGCGCCCGGCGCCTAGCCGAGGCGCCCCAGAGGCCCTGCTGTCACTACCAGCACTTCATCCATCCTGACAGAGCCATGAGCTACTCACCCCCTTACTCACCGAGTCTGCTCAAGAGGCCAGATCGGCGGTAAGTGGGGTGTGTGCGGAGAACGCCGGTCAGGGTGTGTGTCTTGCGTGTAAGAGGAAGTTTGACTTTACAGTGACAAATGACAGTGACTGATGTGCAGGTTGAAGACAGCCAGTGAGAAAGCTGAAAAATGTGAAGATGAATGACAGGGGCGGTGTGTCAGCGTTTTCGTTCTGAGTGCTTTATGACTGTAAATGATGCAGGGTTGTGGATAGTCGAGTGAGAGGGTGCCAAAACTGCCTTCTCTCTTGAATTGCAATGTCACTCAAAGGAGTCATGTTGAACTTTAAAGGACATTTGAAATGGTGCTGGAAATTGTTACTGTATTTTCCTCTCAAAAAGGCCAGACATACCTCATGGTTAAAACCTCCTCAGCTCTATTCTTCCCATAGTGGGTTCGTCATTACAAATGCATGCTGCACGTCTGCGCTTTCTTCAAACTCACAGCACTTTGTTTGAAATTCTAGTGGAGATCCCACGGTTTCCAAAGATACCAAATACATGCTGCTGAATTCCAGAGAAATATGCAACTTATTTTATATTTTATATCAATTACATATAATGTCACAGTAAATGGCCACAGCAGCAGCGTGAAGCATTTTGCATTTATCTGATAAAAACCTTGATGATCATTTTGCCGTAGTTCATCTCCTCAGTTTATGCTCATTCACTGAGACTAAATTGAGATGCAGTTAGTATAGGAAGCATGCAGACCTGTGGGTGTTAGGGTTAATATACAGCAATTAAAGTACATTAGTATCATATTTTCTGTACAAAATGGTGACAAATGAGCTTGGACTTTCTGCACAGAGCTGTATGAGCGCGGTCCACATTATTCAGACACATGCGCACGCACATGCATAAAAAGGAATTTGATTACATTTGTGGAACAGGACACGTTTTTCAAATTACTTCCCTTTGACAATCATGTAAAAAGCACGCAATCATAAAATATTACAGTCACTGTCCAAGGGCAAAGATTGACATTTGGATAAATAGATTGAATAGCCACTCAAGCAAGACCGAGGCCTTGTGCTGTTTTGCTATTCATGACTGAGGGGACTTATAGGTGATGTGATAATAATGATTTTCCCTCGCTGTCCTAACGCATGCTGAGTCTTCAGTATTCATTGCTTGTAGCCAGTGCTCCGTCTTGCCAGCACCAACGCTCCCTCCGAGACAGCCTTTGGCAATAGCCTATGGCAAGCATGTGTGTTCTCCAGCCACTCTCTGCCATGCATTCCTAATTCTGGGTGCAGATGGGACATACACAGTAAGAGAGAGAGCATCTTTACGATCACGAAATGGAGAGATAATTCATTCCTATATTATTATTCTCCCATATTTCTGAGCAGTGTAAGGGTGGAATGTGTGAGTTCACGCTCCTGAATGTGGTGCATCTTAAAGAAAACCTTTCAAAGAGATTCGCAGAACAAATGCTGGGCACTTGGTGAGACATCTCAATCTCATTTGTCCTCAGCCGTTGAAAGCATGGTACAGATGAATCACAGCCTTATATAATGCGGCTGGCGATCGTGCAGGGGACATCTGATGGAAAGTGTGACCCGTCACTGAGCTTCACAGTGACTCACTGGATTTGGCACAAGCCGGAGATGGTCAGCTGGTTAGTGTCGTACGGGAATATTAGCCTGCAGGGCATAAGGCTGTGTGACTGGTTAGCCCAAGTGCAACTGCTTGGAAACACGCAGGTGTAATGCACACTGTCAAGTTAGAACTACATATTTCTCTGGTGGATACAATAGTACAAAACCTCAGAGTCATAAAAATAGAACACCAATGGGCCAAAAACTATTTTGCAACATATTCATCACAGCCACTACCTATTAATATGGTTCAAAGCATGCATTAAAGACCATTTCAGCAAATTATGCCCCTCATATTTGCATTTCTTTACAGACCATTGATCACAGGGTATGCAAGCGCATATTTCTTGTTAAAATGATGCGTTCTATTAATTAACGAGTCACTACAGATTCATGTAATGATTTATTGCCCTTGCAGACCATGTGATCTACTGTACATAAAGCAATGCAAATATAAGGGATATTATTGACTTAAGATGTGATGACATGGGAAAAGTGCAGCTTCAATGCGTGTTTTTATACCGTGTTAAGAGGTAAGAGGTTTTTTTTTGTTTTTTTTCATATATTCGTATCCCAACCTATGTGCTGTCATTTTAATAGCAGTCTGCATCTGATTAAAGGCTCAGCAGCCACACAGTTGTTGAGCAGAACAGGAAGGTTCCCCACAGCTTGTGCAATGGAGCCACTGGCAATCAGCCTGGCTCCCCCTCCCAGATGGCGTTGGGGGCTATCATAGTGGGGCGAGGTAATTCACTGGCCCCTCATCACCACAACAGGGCCCTGTATTGAACCTGGCAGCTGTAGTGTCACAGCACGAAATGTGAGACGACAGGCACTATGGGCCCTAATGCCCAGTCAATGTGCTCTCTGCTTAGTCTTGTTAGGCGGACCAAAAGTCAGCCTTTCCTCCCTAATTGTCCTTTTACGTAACAGAGCTCTCAGAAACGCAGCAGGAGCAGACCAGCTGCCAAGGAGTTTGGTTTACCACGCGGGGATCAAATAGTTAATGGCCTCTAGGTCGTCTGCATTATTTCAAGTGCAGTCTGCTTTGCCTGCAACACCTTTCAGCTCTCCTTGGATAGGCTTTGACATGCTATCAACACTGAATCTTTAATAAAAGGGGTGGCTTTTAATGTTTCACTCAGCCTTGGTGTTTTTAAAGAGACAATGATATTGCTGTAATTAGCTTGTAATCAGTGTTGTCAGAGTTAGTGAAACGCCAAAAGGCAACATGATATGACAGCTGAGCAGCACTGCAGGCAGTGACTCTATTAACCTGGGCGCCTCCACGAAAACAACAAGGTCTTTTGCTCAACAAAAGCAACAATCTGTTCATCTGCTCAGTGGAAGATGATGTGCAGCATGGAAAAAAACAACAAGCACATACAGGTGATGATTTTGTAATGGTACGCTCTGTGTCGCCTGTGGTTTTGGCTTGTACCATAAATAGAGCACAGCTTTATCATGTGAGGGAACCTCTGCACGGCTGTGTCACGTACCATAACATGCAATCTGCAGTACAAGAGGTCATAAACTTGGGCACAGTGCCACGCCGATGAATGTCCACCTGACAGTGTGTCAGTGACACACTGTCCATGAGAGAGGCACAACAAATACACGTGTTGGGCCAAATACCCCTGATTGTTGCAGAGCGCTCCTCAAAAACTCCACTGAAGTATGTTATTACAAAAATTCCACTGCACTGCATTTGGAATAATAAGCAATTTACTAAATTAGTCTTGATTTCGAGGACTTTTCCACCGCTGCGATTCCCCTCTGTTTTCTAAACTTACTGGAAAAACATCCTGAATTTGTTAAATTTGGGAAGAGGGTAAAGGTGCATGGAAAATTCCTTCATAAACACTGCGCCCTGAAACATCGGAGCTGTGTGATTAATATTGTTCCCAACGGGCCGGTGCAGTATACACTTTAACCACTAGAGACCGATAGAGTGCTGGCATAGAAGGGAAGGAAATTTACCAGGGATAGGATGGAAAAGTACCTTTGGAAAACATTAGTGGGGGATGGTGCAATGTATATAGTTATTGCGTGAGCTATTAAAACAATAAAAGAGTGAAATAAGCCAAATTCAGGAAGTCACAGCATTGTGTGTGTAGGATTGTGAAAAAGTGAATAGCCATTGTGTTGGCGGGTTGCTTTTTAATTCATGGAGGTTTACATAAGGTAATTAAAAAAAGAATAATTTACAAAAATAATCTGTTTTGTGTGCTTGAATAAAACGAAACTACATTTTAATAGATTGTGGCTTGTTAGATGTGCTCTGTGATGCAGATGATGACAGAAAACCTCGTGGCCACCTCGCGCTGTTGTTTTGAACCCCTTTTGCTGGCCAGGACGAATTTAGGCTTATATTTTTTAAAAATGTGGCATTCAAAGACTGCTTTGTGTATTAGTGATGTCTTTTCAGTGGTTGCTGTTGTCTTAGTATTGTTGTTTGTGTGCAGTTGTCGGTCTGCGGGTCAACAACGCCAGACAGAGCACGAGAGTTCAGAAGCGGGGCAGATGCTATGCTGCCTTCAGGTGCTAATCTAAAGCTCGTAATTGAGAAAGCCAGTCGTGCTTTCGAGCGGTTTTGTTCAGAAGTGGAGGCGAAACCTGGAAATTAGTGAATTGTGGTTGCTTTTGTTTAATGTGCAGGGCTTTTCGCAGAAGAAATCGGAGATAATGCATGTCTAATTACTTTAATCAGTCAAAAGCTGCTGTTTCTGAAATGGCCAAGCTCCATGCTCTCAAATTCTCACTTTATGTTTACCCACTGATGTAGCGGTATAAATGTTAAATGCGGGTAAAGAATGAACCCTACTTGGAGTTCATCATGAAAATTTGACCCTGTCTTCATTACACATGCACTAGTTTGGTAATGCCAACAAGTTAAACTTTAAGTTTAATTTCCACATGCCCTGTGTTTACATAATGCAAACACAGAAACACAGTGAATTTTATAATCACAGCTATGGGGAAATAAAAGTAAAATACAAGCTTAACATTGTGCAAATGTGTCACTGATCTGTATATACAGGTTATGTATTAAAAAAAAAAAAAAAAGGTTCACTTAGTGTATGTCTATCCTCCACAATACTGTGTTGTTGATGCTTGCTCATGTTGAAAGTATGAGTATCTCTGACATCACGTGAAGGCAGCGCAGAGTCCTGCCCGGGAGCTCGTTTGCCTAATGTATTCACGCGTCATATGACGCAGGGATACGAGCCATTCTTATAGTAGCCTGTGGCAGAAAATAGCATCAGTCGCTTGTAAACCCCAACGAGGCTCACATCACCGACACTGCACTGCGCTCAGTCCGCAGCGGCGAGATAGTGCGTCGTGATTCAAGCTGAAACAAACCCGGATCTATAAGCTTAGCTTGACCGCCCAGTCGCAAACGTGGCGAGAAGTATTCTCCAAACGAGTTTGATACTCAATATGAGCACAGAGATGTTCGCTAAAACACCCATGGAGGTGGCCGTCTACCAGTTGCATAACTACTCCATCTCTTTCTTCTCCTCGCTGCTGGGAGGAGATGTGGTGTCGGTCAAACTTGACAACAGGTAAATATCACCCGATGCTGAAATATAGTAATTTTTTCGTTATTAATGTGTTAGAGAATTGTTGTAAGTCGATCCCAGCGGCCTAGTCTGGAGCTAACGCGGGCCTCATTGTAAAATCATGATTGTCGCTGCAGTCGTCCGTAACAAATGCGCCGAGGTGCAGTTTACAGTTTGTAAACAAAAAGTAGCTTGCGTGACCTGCGTGCATGCTGCCTCTGTTTGTTTGGACTTTGCGCTGGTAGCTGTGTGAGCTGTGCCTCTGCTCCGCTGTAACCAGGCGACACTAACGGCGTTTAAAGTGTACAACAGGCGAGCTGCCGTGTGTTGCCATTTGAAGAGAAACTAGACAACAGGAGAGACAACGGTTTCTCTTTCTGTTCAGCAGACTCTGAGTCATAGCCCGACTGAAGTCAAGCGCAGACAAGTTTCTTGTGCTGACAGATGAATGGAGGGCTGAATTAACATGAATCCAGCTGGATGGAAGTGGGCATGAGAGTGTGTGTGTGTGTGTGTGTGAGACTGTTTTGATCAGGTAACTTATGGTGTGTTTCCTTTTTCTCTGCAGTGCCTCTGGTGCTAGCGTTGTGGCCATCGACAACAAGATTGAACAGGCAATGGTAAGTTGAGATCATAGCAACTCAGCACAACACCACACCAGCCACAGATGAATAGGGCTTACCCTCCGTTATGTTCATTATTTTGAAGCATTCAACCCCTAATTTTATCACATTTGCAATGCATGTCAAACAACCAGTGTTTTGGGATGTAGACAATCGACTCAACCTGTTGTGCACAGTGTGCTGGTAGCAGCTCAGTGTCTTAATTTCAGGACTTGTAATATCAGTTATTACCAGGATGAAAAGTGACATTTTGTTATCATATGTGGTTGCTATGTAACCACTAGATTTTCTCATGAAATCACCAGTTTTTAGTTGTAAGCCACTGGTCTCCCAAAAAGAGGAGTAATCCTCCCTTGCAGTGTGCCTGTTGAGTCAGTCTGTACAAGACCCGCCTAAATGAACAGGCAACTGTTAGTCATGTGGATGCAGTGTGGGCTGCTGCATGCCTAATACACGTGACAAACATCTCTGTGCTGCAGGAAGTCAAAAAAAGAGTAAGAGAGAGCATTCTGTGTGACTGAGAACATCCTGTAGTCAAAGATGCTTCATGTTTGTTTATTGGCGCAGGCCATGTTAAGTAATGGAGTAATCATAAGCTCCCCAGCAGTATTTACAGACATGCGTCACAGACATCATCTGATGGAAAAATCGCCCTCAGCACATCCCCGTGAGAACGGGATACCCTGTACTGCTCCAAGTTTATCTAAATCCACTCTGTTCTCTTTTTTTTCCCCCGTGGCAGGATCTTGTCAAGAACCACCTGATGTACGCAGTGCGCGAGGAGGTGGAGATCCTCAAAGAGCAGATCAAAGAGCTGGCGGAGAAGAACAACCAGCTGGAGAGGGAGAACAACCTCCTGAAGAACCTGGCCAGTCCGGAGCAGCTGGAGAAGTTCCAGTCCCGCATCCCGACAGACGTGCTGCTACCCCTGGACAACCAGCCCACCCAGGTGACCCCGGACCACCACAGCCAGCACAAGCCGCAGCAGCAGCAGCAGTCCTGCACCCTCAGCACTGGATCTGCCGTGTAAGTGGCTCTGCCTTGGGGCGGGCAGAGCCACTGCCTCTTCACAGTAATGGACCTCCTTTTTTTGACGAAAGCGTTAAGAAATCATCGCCGCCGCCGAGAACCCTCCTCCGAATCGCGAGGATTCGACGGAGGAGAAGCATCGGGGCTGTAACTGATCGATGAGACACATAACAACTGTTGACATTGAAAAGCACAACACAAGACTTTTCAGACGCTCCGACTGGTGCGGTCCCAGTCCCGTCCTCTGACACTGTTATACTCTTTGTTCTAGTCTGTTTTGTAGACAAAAGCGCTAAGAGTGAGGGCCAGCTGTGCACCAGGGAGCGCTTGCTTTCAGACAGAGGGGAGCTTTCCCTGCCCTAGCCGTACCCTACCAGCAAGCACCCTTCGCTCCAGAGAGCGGGTGAGGAGGTGTGATAGGGCTGGCCCTGTAGGTGCTGTCTTGGAATGGGGGGTGGGGACTCATCCCACCCACCGCCCAGAGGAGACCCACCTGAGACGGTCCTCCATGTCTCAACAGAAAGAGCCCCATCATGTGGATTATCTGTTCTGAATACAAGCTTTGTGGATTCACATCTAATAAGCTTCAGCTGCACATTGAGGACTTTTCTGTACCCACAGTGTATTGCTCATATGTTAATGTACATTTAAGCATAACAAATAATTAACAGGGCAACAGAGGTGGAGGTTAATGCAGTATAGCGTATAGGAGCTGGGGAGCTGCCGCAGTAGACTCTAATCAGTCTGCTGTTATGATTTGTAACATGCAACACTTGTATTGTCTGCAGTTGGGGCTTGCTGCTTATGGGGGGAAAAAGAATCCTGCTATATCTTTTTTGTTTTTGTTTGATTCTGAAAAAAAAATCAGCTGTTTGTAAAATAGGAGCCTGTACATTGTTCTGTAAAAGATGATTTTGTTTTTATACTGGGGGGGGTGGGGGAGGGGGCAGACATATCTGGCCCCTCTGTTTGCCTAGCTCTTGAAAGTAAGAACATGACGAGATGTACGTATAGTTGAAAACGTCCCGAGGTTAGTGTAGTGGAGATGATGAGCAAAGCGGGCGCTGCTCGCGTCTCTTGCTGCACGTGCACTCCCGATTTATCGCGGCGTCCTGCAGTGTGATCTGCTGAGACGTTCAGATGCCAACTTGAAAACAATGGCATGACAACAGTGCCTGTTCTGTAGTAAGAGAGGAACACATTTCCAAAAAAACAACAAAAAAACCCAAAAACAACAACAACAACAAAAAAGCTCTGTTGTTTTTTCTAGCTACCAAAGACTTCGCCTTAGACTTTTCAAAACAGCCGGAGCCAAGACAACCCAGGACCACGTGTACAACAACAAAAAAAAAAAACATCGCAGGGAGAAGTCTTGTTAGCTAGTGCTAAAGTTTCTATTGGTTTTGTAAAGATAACGGTATTGTTGCTGTACTGTATCCACAGGTGTTCACTATGGTGTATGGATACAACTGCACATTTGCAATAAACCTTATGTTTACATAATACAACACACTGACACACTGTCTTTCTTTTTCCATCGGCTGTGGCCTCGCAGCTCGTGAGTGAGCCACTCTTTCTGCAGATTGACGTAAGCATGCTCTCACAGGACAGGAGATTCATTCAAAAATGAGATACCCATGATGGGAAACTTGTGGCATCTATACAGTATGGACGCCCGCTGCTGAGAGGCTGCAGGCAGGACGGCACAAATCAACATCCACTGAAATAACTGGCCACTTTAACTACATAGTGCTTTTACAGGTTTGAGTTATTGATAATTATTTTAGATGAGTTCTGAGCTTTTGAGGGAATCATGAATGAAACTAACTGAATTAATTGGAATTGCAGCAGGTTTTTGCTGTTAAGACGCTGCTTTCCACAGCAGTACAATGCACTTAAAAGGGATACTTTGTTCTCCACACCCACTTAAGTCACAAACAGTTGTACTTTTGAGTCTGCATACACAGTGCAGATGTATACTCATTGAAAATCCGAGCAGGCAACGGCAGCAGCACGTGGGGTGATTTTCATTTTCGCTGCTGAAATAATAGCTCTGCAGCGGAATAAACCCCTGTCATCTGAGCTTCAGAGCAAACAAACAAAGCCCGTCCTCGCAAAATCAACCTTCCATTGTTTGGAACTGGCACTGCTACGGGCCGAGCATCCTCACAACACCACCGTGTGTGTCTTTGTTCCCAGCTCTGTGAGACTTGTTCATGTTTATAAAAAGATTGGTGATTGTGATCGAATTGCATCTGAACAAAGGCTCATCAGGTTGGGTGTTTAGAGCGCTTTGGAGAGAAGAACCGCTCAGTTCACCGTCTAAAAGCAAGCTCCAGTGTTAGTACACACTTTCCCAAGTACGATTCAGGGTGACCGCTAATGACAGTGAGGTCATAATATATACTGCGTGGTGCTGGTGGAGTGAGATCTGCGAGGGGAAAAACAGTTTGTCCTCGCAGCGTTTCCCCTCAGACGGATTGGCAGCCAGTCCAGTGAAGCCTGTGTGTAACTGGAGATGTTGTGGCTTCCCTGGTGTGCAGAGCAGGCCTGGCTCCATGGATCTGCAGCAGCCCAGGCCTTTGGAAAGCCCAGAATCACCACAGATCAAATAGCAAAGACAGTAAACACAGTGTCTCCCCCTTTTGTTTTCCCCTCTCTCAGGAAACCGAGCTCTCTCCTGCTCGTTTGGGTCACAACAACTCATCCTTTGAGAGGCGGACGGTCCGGATGAATGTACCCATGCTGAAGTGCATTCTATATTGCATTAGTGGTAGTGTACTGAGTGAATCGGCCAGTCATCTAATGAAGGAAATGTATTTAGTGGCTCTGTTGCGTAACTGGAATCAATCGTTTATTATATACTCCCTCTAGATTTAATGAACACCAGCAGCCTATGCATGTCATGTGCAGCCAAAAGAGTAGTTGGAGATTCTTGAACTGATGGCAAATGAGAGTATTTTTCACTAGCTGTCTCAAATACTATGGAAAATTCAGCCGGCTGCGCAGCGAGCTTCGACATGCCACAAGCTCCTGAGATTCACAGAAAATCTGGAGGCAATTAGGACTTTGGCTCGCCATTAGTATTTTGCTTTCGCTCTTGTTCTGTCATTCTATTTTTGGGCCAGTTCGGTAACGCTATGTTCCGGATAGGGTTCTGTGCATGTGGCTCATTGTGAAAACCAATAGACGATAAATCTCCGCTCATCGTTCACCACAGAGAGAATTTCGGCAAGGCTTTGAGGACGCTGTATCTTCTCGTCGACAGAACCGCATTGGTTGATCCACTTCCGCTCCAACTAGCTTTGAAAGT
Organism: Myripristis jacobus; assembly: GCA_900302555.1. Classification (NCBI taxonomy): domain Eukaryota; kingdom Metazoa; phylum Chordata; class Actinopteri; order Holocentriformes; family Holocentridae; genus Myripristis; species Myripristis jacobus. Next base: position 31,706 of record OMLB01025296.1, read on the forward strand.
CAAACATTTTCTGTTTTGAAGATTGAGTCGGTGTACTATTGCTGGAATTATGAAACGTGAAGCTGGCAGGGTTAGTGCAGCATCAGTGCCCTGGTGCAGGCCGGGCACATGCCTCACACCCGGCTTTGTCTCTCCTAAGTCGCTGGAACTGATGAAGAAAAGCGTGTGTGTGAACGAGGCGCTGAATACGTTAGCCATTTGAACAGTCCCCTAACAAATATGTTTGGATTTACGTAACCTAATTTACACAACCAACATGTCTGTGCCCTGAAGTTAAATATTTGTCATCATTCTGACCTGTGGTTTCCAGCATTTCATTTTCATTATGGTCACTCTCACTTGTTAATGACTGAAGAAATCTGGCTTTCACCTGGTTGTCTTACATAAAAAAAAAAATTAAAAAAAAAGAACACTGAAGTTGTGGCAAAACAACAGTTAATGTCACACACCTCGCCATGAGGAACAGTTAAATATTAAAAGTGAAGGGAAAAACCTTTAAGTGTGGCATTATCCTCCTGATTGAAACTTGCTTAGCGATTTCCTGCACTGACGCTTGAAGCAGGCTGCCAAGAGAAGCACTTGCACTGGATTACTGGTGTTATGCAATGAAAAAAGCAAAACAAAACATCTGTTTTAGATGGAAATTCAGTGGGTGCAGTGGGACAAGTGAGCCCTGCCTAAATGTGGTTAGGTTCGCATGCAAGGAGATCATTTGGCCTTAGGACTCCTCATGCAGACATATACAACATGGCTGCTTCAAGAGCTCTATGGAACAAATGTCTGCCTATCTTATACATATTAATGTAGCTGCATTGGTTTGCACGAGAAAGTAGCCCCAAGTTCCAAATCTGTGCTGACAGCTGGTTACATAACATGAAAAGTGTATCATTTCAGCGTATAAATCGTGGCTTAAGGGATACAAAACTACACGCGATTCAGAGGCCTTTCTTCATTAACGCTCTCATTCATTCCACTTAACTTATGTTTGCACTGCTATCTGGCTTCTTTAAAGTGAGAATAAATCTTGATCTCTCCGGGAGGCGGGACACAGGAACATTTAACAATACTGTACACAGGACCATGCAGAGTTTGCATTCAGCCTGTCAGAGCAGGGACTATTTACCGCTCCCTTAATGTCCTGTTGTCTTCTGGCATGTTTATGTCTGCACAGAGGTCACAAGAAAAGACAAAATACAAAAAACTAAATACTTGCAGCGTTTATGTAATCTAAATGATATAATTGAAAACTGAACTCTTGATGGATAACTATGTTCCTCAGATTCTGGCTGTGTGATTGTAACACAATCACTGGAGATTAGCTGTTTTTCGACCGCAGAAATGAAGTGAGATCACGGCTGTGTATCCGCGACAGCTTCACCCACACGACATGTTGTTCTGTGGACACGGTGCTTAGCGTCTGCAGCCTCCTTAGGCGTGCAAAGTCCGACCAAATGCAGACAGGGAAGTCGTTGCATCACAGACAGACAGACACTGCTGACTGCACCGTGCACAACCGAGTTAATCCACAGCTAAGCCCCTGTGTGGCCAATGTCGATGGGTTTATCTCCTTTTGAGTTGTTCATACACCTTCATTTCCGTCCACATGGCATTGGTAGGGCACGCGGCAATCCTGTAGGTCTCCAAAGTCAGAAATGAGGCCACAGGGTGTTCTGCTCAGTGGAAAACTATAATTGATTGGCTATAAGTAGCTGCTGTGCTCAGGCTCCATCGGCGGCCACAGCTCTCTGTCAGAGCTGAGTTAAAAAGGGAGATTTCCAGCACAGACATCTTGCAGTGCACTTCTCTTGCAACAACAGGTGGGCCGCCATCGTGTGCAAACAGAACAAATGTGCCTGCAAGCTGGATCGGTGGGAACTGAACTTTCTAAATATCACATTTGGTTTTGATTTGCAGTGCCACATTTGCAGAGTATTTGGAGACGTCTCACTTTGTTGTGAAACCAGCGGCGTTGCTGATTTGAGCCTGAACCCGGTGAACTTGTTTGAAGTTCGAGGTTACCTAAGGGGGTCTTTGGGTCAAGTGTCTGGTGTTTGTCTTGCTGCTGGAATCAATACAAAGCGTTAAAAATATCCCTTTGCCACGCCCGAGCTCACGCAAAGCATAGCATCGTGACAAACTCCTGGTTAGTGATAGCTAAAGGCACCACCACAGCTATGTGATTCTGCAACCAGACATATTTTACAGTCCTGGATTGTGAAGCTTTCACTTCATCAGAGTGTATTCTATGATCAAGTGTAAAAACACATCACTTTTATTAACTTATTCAACCCTACTGTTCCCATCGGTGGGTTTGTTATTACAAAATTGATGCTGCTTTGTTCAGACCCTCCAGATATTATTTTAACTTGTATTGGAGATCCCAAAGTTTCCTGAGATACCAAATATGTCCTCCTGAATTACATGGAAATGTGTATAAAATGATGCGGTAACACTTTATAATAACAGTACAACAATTAACGTTAGTTAATGCCGTAATGAACATTAAGTAACAGTTAACTAACCGTTAACTAATGTGTCTAAGAATCATTTACTAATGTTGTTCATGCTAAGGTATTAATTTATATGTTATTTAAGGGTTATTGTAGATATTATTAACATTAGTAAATGCCATAATAATCATTAACTAACAGTTAATTAACCATTACAGCATTAACTAACGTTAACTAACGTTAATTGTTGTACTGTTATTGTAAAGTGTTACCTGTTTTTTTTATTATCCAGTGAATGTCATGTGTACTGTATATGTGTATGATCATAACTAGTCTAATAAAGTTTGAAGACAGACTGAGTGGCTTGCTGGCTGCACTAACGCGGTTAACTTTTTAACTTCAACAGGAGA
>OMLB01025301.1:1840-13962 GCA_900302555.1 Myripristis jacobus
AGAGAAGGGGAAAGGGTGAAAGAACAGAGGAAGTGAGGGAGAAGTGATGTGTGTGTGGGGAGGGTGACAGAGGTGAGACAAGGTTGTAAGGGAAGGAGGAAGGGAGGTTGTGTGGGAGGGGGTGAAGGAGGAGAGCAGGAGGAATCGATAGTGTTTGTTTTGTGCTGGCTTACTTCAAAAACACAGTGGGCACAAAAGCAAATAAACACTTCGCGGAAAGAAGGAAGAGGGGAGAAAGAATAGAAGTACAGAGGAATGGGGCGGGGGCAGATCGTTCAATAAAATGAAAATGATCATCTTTGTAAGCAAGAAAAAATGAACTTTTAAAAGCAATGACACACCAGAGAGAGAAACACAGTGAAAGAGAAAGTGAGTGCCAATGACAAAGAGAGTCTGATAGGGAAAGATCGATAGGAGGCAGAAAGAAATTAAAAAACAGGAGGCATAAAGAATGGGCAAATTCAAAGCTAATTAAAACATCTAATTCTGTTACCCTGAGCTTCTCCTGTGGCAATGGACTCTGCTTTCCCATTTGAAACACTGACAGTGGAGAGACGAGGAGAGACGAGAAAGTAAAAGATGTGGTAATGATATAAAAAAAGGAGAAAGGGAAAGAGAGAACAGAACAGAACAGAACAGAACAGAAGAGTGGGCACTTTTGTACTTGCAAGCTTCCATCCAGCTTCAAGTTAACATTCCTTTACCTTCTGACCTTTTGCAATTCCAAAACACAATTCACAGAAGCTCCAAACCAAACCACACAAAGAAACTGAACTCAAAACAAGCAAAAAATAGTTTGCCAAAAGATGTACTTTATGAGAAAACATGAGCAAGGCCAAGGAGTGATAGCGAGAGGAGAGGCAGGGGGAGGGGAGGTGAGGAGGGGAGAGGTGAGGTGAGGGCATTATTATACATCCTCATTAGCGAACTACTGATTCCGCCACAATAATCCTCTCCAAGAGCTCTCGTGTCAATAAAACCAAAACCCCGTCTCGGACGGCAGGGAGAAAAAAAAGTGAAAAGTGGAGAAAGAAGCAAAGGGAGGGAGGAAAAGGGAGAGAGAGTCAGATAGAGAGCAAGAGAGAGGGACAGAGGAGCAGAGCAAGTCTGAATCTACATAGTTAATGAACACCGTTTCACTGGTTACCATCGGCAACCAAAGTGGCTGCAGAAAACATTCCCATGCCATTCTTGGTCCGCTCTGTGCGAGCGTGCATGTGCGTGCGTGCATCAGTGTGTGTGTTTGAGAGAAGTTTGACTGAATGAGCACACACAAATGAGTAGTATTTTTCTCCCTCTCTTTTTTACCTAAAATAACCAGATTGTGGTTCTCCTCTTTGGCCCAAGTCCCCACACATCCATCAAACTGGTGCTGCCGTCCTGCAGAGACCCAGAGGCAGAAGAGGATGGGGAGGAGGGCAGAGAATTGTGATGAAAAGTACATGTGTGTTTGTGGGTGTTTTGTGTATGTGTGATTAAGTGTGTACAAAAACCTAACCAGAAAAAGACACTGCTTTCCAATCCAAACGCATCCGAGCTGTGCATATTTCTGAGCATAAATCTAATTCTGAACTACCGTACAGCAAAGTTTCACCACTGACTTCACTGTCCTAATTAAATATAATTAAAGCTAAACTGGCCACTGATGATAAAATGGATGTGGTTATGTTGAATCAGCTCACACCCACAAAAACTCTACAGGAAGCCCATATTAGTGGTACTGATTTTGTGTGACTGTTTTAACTTTTAATCATTCTGACAGCATTTTGTCTTTATTATAGGGTGACAGACTGACAAAATGTGGGGGGATAGCGCAGGAATACTGACAAAAATGAATAAACATGGTTTTATTTTCACAAACTAGCTGAGGCTCAGACGTCTCTGCACTGTTTTCCGCCCGCCGCTGTACATTCCATTAAAAGGCTTCATAGAGAATGAATGGTAGGAGGCTTTCCACAGCCAAACCTTGGCTCCTATGGCAGTTAAGACTGTCCACTGTGGTGTCTGTGTGTTAGTCATCTCAGGATGAATGAGTCACCAGAGAAAAAACCTCTAACACCACCCAGGTAACAGCTCAGCCACACACACAAACTCACACACACACACAAACTCTCACACACACACAGAGCACACAGAGATGAGCATGATCAGGGGACTATGGGACAGGACTTCTATTGTGTGGCATTATGTTGCCACCATGTGGCCAGTATTCGAAATAACAAAATAACAGAGCTGGCAGGCAAAGGCAGCAGAAACCGACTAAGAAGCAGTCAATAGTGCAATCATCCTTTTCACTGGCAACAGCGACAACACAAACACAAAACAGTTTTCTATGCTATGCTGAAATACAATCACATCTATTCTCTTTAATGCTCTGTTTTGTTTAACTGTAATGTACACCACATCGCCTTCAACTGAACATAATGTGCTATATGAATGAAGGCTGGTTTGATATTGTTGAATTCTATCACAAGGGATCCTACAAAGATTCAACAGAACTTCACTGTCAGCCTTGAAGCACCTCAAAAATACATGTTTCCTTTTGTAAAATTATCTTAGACCAAATTAAGTTAATAGTGTAAATGTGGGGACAGTAAGCTCAAGCTGGTCTCTTCCGTTTTTGATGAATCTGTAAGAGCCAGAATCACTGGATAACTGGCGCAGAGACATTCACAATCTATGGTAACAGTACTGACACATGGCAGGGCCTCGTATACAGAGCACAGGAACAGTGTGTGAAAAGATTTATTCAGAGCCTGTGAACAATAGAGCACAGATACCTACCACTAATTCTGTTTCTCTTTCTGTCTACTAGGGATGGAACCATTACTAATTTTACTATAAACTATGATAAAATATAAAATGCTTAGCTATGCCGTCTCTAACCCTAACCCTAACCCTTAATTATGGTAAACATTTCTGATAAGCACATGTTTTAAAAGGTCATGGTTGCATCATAATTATAATGCAAACAGTTCACAGGGCTGGTTATTTGACTTTGCATGTTTAGTCTAGTAGCTATAAAATGTATATGCTGTACTTGACATTCCTGCTCAACCTTTCTCAAAGCAAGCAGTTGGGTTCTAGATATAATTTTTCCAACCTTTTATTCACTTTCACATTCACTATTTACTCCATTAATTCCACAACGACATGAAAATGAGCTTTGAGAGACTTCAAACTTTCTTTGCACCAGAATTATATCGCCGTTTTCCTAAAAGCAGCAGTATTCTTGTGTTCTGATGATTTCAAAAATATTCCCCAAGGAAATGTTTGCTTTACACAGCAAATTTTCCCGTTGCGTGGGTTTATGAACGGTGATGACCTTGTGAGCTGCAGAAACAGAGCTTTATAAGGTGGGTGTTTCAAACAAAAATTTAAATTTGAAAATTGAGGGATATTGATTTGCAAAATAGTTGTAGTAAATGCAGTTAATGGGCCAAACATTCAAAACCGCTAGTATGGTCCTTTAAGTTGTGAGTTTCAGTACAAAACATACAAAACATAGATGCTTTTAATGTATATCAGAAATTACAGAGCATTTCAGCACATTTTACCAACACTACTGGAAACATGATCATTCTGGTCAATCATGATTTTAAATTTTCATATTTTCCCATCTCTACTGTGTATTTGTCGTTGCCTATGTCTCTCTGTCTTCTCTCTCTTTCTCTCTCTCTCTCTCTCTCTCTCTCCCTCCCTCTCCCTCTCTCGCTGTTCCTCCCTGCCTGATGCCGGCTGGATGCTGTGCTAACCGGCTGCTGATCCTGATACCATCTCGATGGGAGTTTGGCATTAAAAGGCAGAAGTGAATGACAGATCACACTCAGTGCATATTATCGAGCCCCAGGAAGTGGAGCGGCGGGAATGGTGCTGATGTGTAAGCCGCTACATCGATATGACAGCTGTGTTCATTATTCATATAAAGCCCTCCAAAGCTACTAGGTTCCTTAACGACTGAGAGAGCTTCTGAGACGAGCAATCTGCCATCTGAAGATTAACTTGGTGGGTTTTTGCAATCTTCATACTCGCCTTGGACAACTGTTATTGAGAAGGGAACTGTGGTGAGAACTGACTATTACCTTAGAGGACAAATCCACCCTAAAACATTTATCAAAAAAAAAGCATGCTATGTAGCCAAGCTTTTTTCAAACCCACAGACCTTTATTTTAAATTCCCAAGGTTATCAAATACACCAAATATCTCCTGCTGAATTACAGGGAAATGTGTATAAAATGATGTACAAGACATGTAGATATTCTCTTTTTTTCTAACCTTGAAGGGGAAATTCAATGGAAAATGGAGTTCAAACAGTTAAAACATTAAATACTTTAACTTTAAACAGTGAGGTGAGATTTTGGTGTCAGTCCCTGAGAATCAAAGAGCAAGAGCATTCTTTCTAGATATATCAATTTCCAGTGGTGTTCAACGAGTGAACAGGGAAAAATCCATTGCACACATATCAATTAGTCTCTATAGCCCATAATACAACAAGTCATAAGATATTGTGTTTTGACTTTGGGATACAATTCACTTTTTCGTCACTGGAAATATTCCAGTTTTTGCTTTTGCTTGCAATCCCTGATGCTATTGCCATCTCCACCTTCACATCCAGCTGACTGGACCAAGCTCAAGCTCACGGCCCAGTGGTTGTTGCAAATGCATTCTGGGAAATGATGAAAGGTTGAGTATCAAAGTAAAGAACAACTATTCATCACAAAACAGCCCCCTCGAATATGTGAAACTTTAGAGATTTTTGAGATGATTCAGGGTTTTGCTGTAACAAATGCATCCTAAGAGCTTAAAGGGTAGTTCTATAAAACTAAAGGTGAGACAACAATTAAGATAAACACTAATGACACATTTTGCTTTTTATATTTAACAGCAGAAAGACGGAGAAAAGAACGCATTGCACCCTGCTCACTGGGTCTTGACTGAGTGCTCTGTCATGGTTACATTTTGAGGTCACATAATCTTGGTTAGATCTCCCTTTGACAACATGACCGTGGCAGAGAAATACTAACAATGCAGAGTCGTGGCACAAGGAGGAGATGTAGTGGAAAGAGTATGTTGATACAGTACACACACAGAACACAAACCAAATATATCTGGCTCCTGTTTGCTCACCAGGCATTTCTCTATCAGTATATGCTCCATATATTTACCGGGTGCTTTGGTTCTGATGATCCTCACAGTCCTTACAGCTGGTAGTTAGTGATGGTAGTGATTAAGGGATTTGAGCTTATTCGCCCGCTGCACTCGATCTAAGTTGCAGAGGATAAGAGTTTCAGCTAAATGTAAATGTAAATGTAAATTACAAAATCCACACTAAACCAGAGCTCATCTGCTGATCTTGGCCAGCTGAGTCTGGATTTGTGAACATGATTCAGTCTTCCTCAAAGCGCAAAGCAAGGGAATGAGCATTTGATTGTATCACCAAAACAAAAGTCCTGGAATTGCTCCATTAACAGCGACTGGGAGTCCAAATGTGTAGTGTTTGTACGGGAACATGAGCAAATTTCATGGTTTATATCCCAATATGATGTTAACTTGGATGTAAAAGCTCAAGCAAGGACTTAACAACTGAGTCATCTAACATTTATGGTGGTAAATCTCGATTATTGTTAAATGAAACTCACAGCAATACCACGTATAAATTCTGTCTTAGAGAAGAATTTCCTTTCGAGATCAAATGTAATTCAGCTGGCCTAACGGAGGAAATCAAATTATCACTGTGGCAACAAGGAAATCACTCGGGATACACACCAATTAGTCAAGTCACACTTTGCTAAAGTACCCTGGCACATACAGTATACAGTCTGTTAAGTCCATCAAGTAAATTGCGAGTTATTAGCCAATAAATTACCAAACGCCTATCTGACAAAAACCCCCTAGCTCCACTTCTCATTCTGCTGAGAAAGGAAGAAAGAAATATACTGTAAATCAACAAGACAGACATATTGTATATTCTGACAGTTAGGCAGACACGTGGGCAGACAGAATGAGTGAGGCGGAAAAACAGATGAAAAGAGAGTGAAAGAGGGAGAGGGGAAGACAAAACCAGAGTGAGGGTGCCAGCGCAGGAAGGAAAACAGCTCAGAGCGGTTCCCATCACCCTGTGGTCCCCTTGCTCCACGTGGGCCACATCATCACGCTAATTACCCTCGTAATTACTGCGCTAATGCTGCTAAGACCTGGAGGCTGCACTCCTATATCCTGTTTCAACTGAGGCCACTGGAAGCTCGGAAGCGACAGGGCTCTCAGGCTGCTGCCAATGTGCCACTCATGATCTGTCATCTATGGCCTTTCAGGTGATGCTCATATGCATCTGTGTGTGTGTGTGTGTGTGTGTGTGTAATTTCATGCCGATGGTCAATAGGAAATTTTGCCTTTCAAGTAACGTTCCCTCACCTTCACCCCCTGCTGCCGCGACTCCCTCCCATGGCTCTGAATGGTATTATCATGTTGATGTGTCGCTGCTGACAACCACTTCACCCTCTAATGACTGTAATCAGAGAATTAAGTGGCTCTGCAGCATGAAAACATACAATGCACACCAAAGTCCTCCACCAATGTCACGGTGCCAAACCAAATACACACTTCAGGGATATTTAACTGAAGAGATATTCATTTTATTATTATTTTCATCATTATGATTAGTTTTATCATCATTATTAGTAGTAGTAGTAACAGTAGTGGAAGAAGGAGTAGCATTAAGATTTTACTACCTCAGGCAATAATAAGTAGATTGATTAAGTTGAATATAATGGCTGAGTTAGGATGGTAGTTTATGACAAGTGTTGCTTAAATTTAAAGTAAAGATGGGAGGTAAAGAACCTTTAACCTTTATTGCCTTTAACCTTCATTTTAACAGCAACTTGGTATACGTATATCATGATGGCAAAATACAAGAACAATTGTTGAGTCATATTATTATTGGTAATTAGCTAATCAAGTCCAATAAGATGACACAACAATGAGAATTACGCTCCTCACAATCAACGGACTCTTTTTCTCTGTTTCTCCCTACACGGCCCAACAGGGCATTGTCCTCAGCCTGAAATTGAAATTATCTTGAGATTGTCCACCACAAAAAATGATGGCAAACAGCGCTTTCTGACAGGTTTTATTTCAAATTTAAGATAACACATTTCCATGTGCGCGTCCTCACATTTCTGCTGCTAACTGATGCTGTCGTCACTTCAACTCGCAACTCAGAATTTCTGTCTTGTAAATTTCTGGCCCGTGACAACATCGTGTCCCTGGCATCAACTAGGAAAAATGGATGGTCTTTTCTTTGAAATTCTCAATGGAGAGTGAGTGAGTCTTCATTTCTTATTAATACGGCCTGAGCTGAAAAATACCAAACCTGTCCTTAAGATGCTGAAAATGTACGTGCAAATTGTAACGATGCATCAGATGGTGACTTGGCCAATGAGAACAAATGGGAAGCCTAGATATTCGCTGTGAGACCGATGCATCACTCAAAACAGCACTATATTCTATAGCACATAGATGGTGGAATAAAATGGGAAAGTGAACAGCTGTGCCTCTTAATTAACTGATCACGTGTGACATGAAGCAGCACAGCTCCTCTCACACTGTAAAGATGCTTCTCTGTTGCTCGTTTTGTCTCCCAACACATCTTAGGAAGATCGTTCTCCATGGGGACGCAATTACGGACTTGCCATTCTTGCATTTGAGACTCACTTAAGGTATTTTGCAAACAGATGGTCAGGCTGGGTGGATTCCGCGCTTTCAAGAATCTAAAGGGATGTTTTGCTGATAGCCGTGGTTCTGTTGCTGGAAATTTATCAATAAATCCCTCCCTCCCGGTCCCTCCCTCATGTTCTCTGTTTGAGAGGATCATGGAACTACAACACTACACCAAGAATAAGCGGACCCTGGAAGAGAAGTGCTGGTTTACAAGCACATCAGGATGGACGACAGACCTCAGAACTAACTGCATGTTAGTCCCGCTAAGCTCTGTATTAAAAATTAGCCGACAACATTTCCAACATCTGGACTCAGAGTGTGATCAAGATGTTCTTTGGCTCCATCCGTGTTTGTGAATGATTATGCACGAGCACACACGATTCCTGCCTGACCACGCAAATGATTCCAAACATAGAGGGGGGTTTACCATAGAAAACACGGATGTATGTTTTTAGACAATCACAGCCAGCCGAGGAGCCGTTTGACCTTGACAATGAATATCAATCACCTCATTGGACAAGAGGGGCACCACTGTGATTCCCTGCCAATACAACACGAGTTGCACAGTGTGTGTGTGTGCACGTATGTGGTCTGTTTGAATTGTATCATGCGGCGTTTCCGGTTGATCTTAGTCATCAGCCATCACTGAACCAGGAAACTATGAGGAACAACAATCTGCATCCCCCTGGCTTATGAATTAACAATGAAAATGGACTCCCTTGTATCATTTAATAAGGAAGCTTGAGTCAGAGCATGGCAGACTACAGGCACGAACAAAGCATTATGTAGTTACAGCCGTTCAATCAATTGAAATGATACGGTATGTCCTTTGATTACATGGTTAGTCAGCCCCTTAGCCTGCCGCTGTTACGCTATGAGTGCAATCACACACTCACACACATTTACATATGGTGGTGCGTAAAAAAAAATATCCCAACCACGCACACACTGATATGCACTAAAGTAAACTAATTTTCCCAATGTTCCTCACAAATACACTTTATTAGTTCCACCTCTGAGGAAAACAGCTCACTCTCCTAGACAATGAGCCTCGCAAAAATAAAGCAAAGTAAAACACATGCAGACTGGAATGAAAGATACAATTAATTTTTGCAAAACATTTGAATGGGAAAGATATGATCCAATTGACTTTTTTTGGGTCAGCCACACGGTATCATCATCATCATCAGGCTGCCCTCCCTGGGATTTTTTGGCTCTAAAATTGCCGAAAGGTTGCATCCATTCATGGCTACAGGCTAGTGTTTTTCAGATGAGCGCTTCCAGCAGGATAATGTGCCATCATCTCAGGATGGTTCCAGGAACATGACAGTGGCTTTAGATCTGTCCTAACACAACTGATCACCTTAACTGGAGGTTGAAGTGGAACTGGCTGTGTGCAGCAGGAATGCAGTAAGAAGAAACGAAGTAAAACTATTAGGTCAGCATGGACTGAGTTGCCTGTGGCATAGTTCCTGCGTCTTTTTGAGTCTGTGGATTGAAAAAAGGGGAGTTCCTGGCTAGTATGGCTGTGCTAAATAATTCTGAGCGTTTGTGTTTAAGCACACACACAAAGGCAGACAGTCACAGCACAAACTGTCTATTTAGGCATCTCTTCATCTGCTAGCAGGGGAAAAGGTTAGAGGAATCATCACTGATTACATTCATTCGCATATGTTATCAGCTAGCAACAGCACTTGCATAACGAAGATTTCATTCTGCATCTTTGCAGAATGAAATGTTTTGTTTTGCTGTTTTGGCTGCACTCTGCACTGTCATGGGTTTAAAAATTACAGGATGAACAGAGAAAATGAAGCTGCTGCTGCTGAACTGCCCTTGAGCTGGGGAACTTTGTTTCAGTGTAACTCTAACAGACAGATGTTGTTGAAAAAGAGCGAGGCCACTCAGGCAAGCGTCCCTGTGTGAGGAGAGGTTGAAAAGCAGAGTGAAGTCTCTAGCTGTTGTGAACATACAGGGAATGTTTGCTACATATTGTAACTCAAGATGTAAAAGAAAAACGAAATGACTGTGGGCTGTTTGTCATTGAAGTTGAAAGGTGTGAACTTTAACTTGAAAGATATGCAGCACTTGGAGTGTGATACTGTGCAGGGAAAGCTTGCTGGAGGTACAGTGATACTTTAAGATCATTACCCTTCACCGTAATGCACAGTTTGGCAGTTAGAAAAAAGGTCTCACATGCTCTCGCACTCCTTTCACCCTTACCCTCTCCCGTACTCTCTCATTCACTCACATACACATCGACACAAACACCTACACACATCTAATTCTCTCTCTCCCTCTGCTCTTTCTCCACTTAGATCATTTCCTCTTGCTCACACACTTAGCCACATACTAACAACAGACATGTAGACACACAAACACACACCGTTCCTCGGTGCAAAACAGCATGGAGCTGCATCATTGCCCTAACATTGAGGTATCACCGATCTGCTGTGTCACTGCCTGCCTTATGTCTCTCCAGAGTAAAAAGCCTTGATGCATAGACGTTGCAGCAGAACTGCTGTTTGTGTGAGCCAGTGCACCAAGCTGCTGCTGTTGTCGTCACTGCCGTTGGCATTTTGAAGAGGTGCACCAAAGAATGTTAAAGTGATGAGGAACAATTTGCCCCTCTAGATTTATTGTCTTTGCATCCATAACAATGACTGGCTTTGTGGGGGAAGAAAGGAAAAAGAGAAGGAATGTACTGCAGGAAAGGGAGTATAGATGAGTTTCAGAGAAATATATTTAACTTTACATACCTACAGACATAAAACAAATACGGACCCCCAAGTACAAACCCTGCATTTGATGCCATTCTGAGATACTTAAGTGGTAGAATGATGCATAAATATTTAACATTTCACACTACTGCTGATGCATTTATCATCAAGAACCAAGAATGCCAGAGATCTCACCCCATAACACAGGCGGCAGGCCATCAGGTCCAATGCTGTCCCCATTACGTCAACGGACGCAGTTGACTTTTGAAGCTTGTGAAACTGTGTGAACCGTGATAAAAAGTTTGTCTGATTAGCTTGTTTCCTGCTCCTCAGATCAGTAATAGATCACCAGGTTTGACTTTGTTCTTTGATCGCACCCACAAAGAGCTCCAACTGCAAACAGCCAAGTCTATTTAACAGGCCCGCAAGACGTGTCACAGGCAACTCGCTGAAACGTGAAAAGTCCTTTGGAGCCCTGACAATATCCCCTTTGAAGTCCAGGAGGTTCGCCCTTCTGCCAGGGACTGATGATAGGATCTCAAAATTCTCAGAGCAAAAATAATTTCCCCACTGGTCTTAGTGAGCAGAAAGGTCATCAGTGAAAAATCTCCTTTTGGTGATTTTAGACATCCAGAAAAACTGGGAATCAGAGTATGGTGTGCTATTGAGAGGAACCATGCACCCCTGTATAAACACATAAACACCACAAGGTCCCCCCAAGAATATCCCCTACCTATGCCGGTGTTGCGTTGCACCTGAGACATTGGAGAACCAATTACAAAGCCTGGGCTGGTAATGAGGTCTCGTCTTACCTGATCCACTGACCAGGGCACAATACAGAGGCCTTCAATCTTTAATGAACACAGGCTAAGCCCTCTGCCCGACTCTTCCTCACAGCTCCCCCACGTCCCATGAAACATACACTTAGCCAAATTCATGAATAAATATAACTGTACATGTGCCTGGCCACAAATGAGAATCGAGTGCTTGGGGTTTTAAAGTTGATGAGCACAATTTCAATTCAAAGACACTTGAGCAGCAGCACACAAGGCATCACTTCAACAATGAGATGAAGTGTGACGGTGTAATAGGAAACATAGCCGCTAGCCACATATATGATACACCTAGGATGAATAGGTACACATTTTCGGGACTTAAACCTTCAAAAATATACTTGTGATTAAAGCAAAAGCTCTTTGGGGTGGACCGATGCAGTTTGCTGTTTTTTTTTTGCTGCCTCAAAACTCGTCACCCCCAAGGTCAGTGGATTATGCTGAGTTTGTTCACATGTGCATTTTTGATGGTCTTAGCTTCACAAAACAATATCCATCCAGCCACTGCACTGCGGTGTCAGGACACAAGGAAGATCATAGTAGACTGAAAACTTCACCAAATCACACAGGCACTACCTATATGGATAGTTTGTACTTGGGGTAAATGGGAAAATATCTTATTTTGTATTTTCTGGGCAAGGGTTCCTTTTAAAGGCATGTGACTGCAGCACAAGGCAGAGCAGTTATTAAACACAACGTTGATATCTTGGGGGTGATTAAGGAGGGTCAGACTCATTCAGGAGGACAAGTGGGGTTTTATATGTAAATGTCACCGCACTGGGTCAGATAGTGGGCGCTGAGCTTAAATAGAGCGGATTAAGTCCAATCCAAATTAAAAAATAGCTTAAAGATAGAG
>OMLB01025302.1:2038-26183 GCA_900302555.1 Myripristis jacobus
TTTTTTTTTTTTTTTTTTGACAAATATGTATTCCATGTTTTAAAAAATGTCAGGGGACATTCGGTGAAGCAATCCACATGTGAGCTCCCCCTTTTTTTTTTTGGTGTTGCAGTGCGTGTACAGTGTGGATGACAGTTTGCGTGGCTTTTGCTGACGTTCCACAAACCTTTTGTGTTGCTGATCATTGACATTACAGTGTGACTGTGGCTGAATCTGCTTTTGGGGGTGGGGGGTGGGTCCTGTATGCATTTTGTGTCCAAGATTTAGTGCAGTGACTCTGTAACCACACATCACACCAAAACAGCCATGCAAACAGGAACACCATGCTACACTTCCATGCATGAGGTCCGAAGAACATGAAGAAACACTTATTTTTAGTGGTGATGTCTAGTAATGCATGTTACAATTTACAGTTTTGTGTTGGCCTTGTGATTTACGGCGTAAAACTTTGATTTGTACTGTTGACAAAGTTTAGGATCATTCCACTAGTTTATTTCGACACGTTCACTTTTTGGAGTATGTGTGCTGTAGTGGTTATGAACATGGATTTTGAAACAAACTGGGACACAAATAGACTGAGAAGGCCAAGAACAACATCAAAGTAGGTGTTACTGTTCTGAGGGATGGGATAAATAGATTACACACACTACAGGTTGCTATTTGGGAGGAACGGGAGGGAAGCACACCATGTCCAAGTAGGGGATTGTAGGTTTGGGATATTGTTGAGACAAATTCCCAATTAAACACAAGAAAGAGAAATCCATACCAAAAGTGCTTTTGACAAAAAGCCAGCACATGTTTATTTTTGTTCCATTTAAAATACAAAAAGGATGTGTCATTGAGGATTCCATCTTCAAGGCTAGATGAGAGATCAGGGCACAAATCCAAAGAAAAAAAATCTAACCAGTATAAATAATAAACGGGCAAGTTCTATTCCTATCACTCACATGTCATATAATTTACAGAAAGCACAATGCAGACTGTAAGCAAAATCCTGGCTGATATTTTTTTCTGTTATCTTGGTGCGAAGCTGAACTGGATTTCAACAAGCAGATTCACTAGAAACAACAAAAGCTACCATAGTTACAGCGACTTTATCATCTACTGCACCATATCTAATATGGTTGACTTCATTATCCATGCAGGTCTTTTGGAATGAAATACAATTAAAGCAGAGCAGGAATGGTTTAGGCTATAAAAACTGTGGATCAGAGCTCAAATCTGAGGTTAAGGTTGATCAGAAACATATTACTTGGCCATCTTTTTGGATCTGTCCTACTTGTATCTTGGGCCTGAAATAAGTGTGTACATAGAGATGATATAAAAACAAATAATGGATGGTAAGACGCTTCACTGTAAGGCATGAGCTTCAGTTTCTCCACACCACAATAACATCACTGGGACAATAAGGCTGGAAGAATGATACCGGTGAGACACGGTACATAGAAATGGCAATACAGAACAATCGCACTGCAAAGCAATACGCAGGCAGTTTTCAAAAACAACAGAAACACATATTCATAACTCACACTCACAAAATATATTAATAAATAAAAATCTTAGTTGCACGTTGCCACTTCATACAATAGGGGTTAATTTTGAACAAGCATGTGCTACCATGAGTGCTTGAGCCAACGAAGTTACCTGAAGACGTAAGGTCAGTTTTATATATATATTTTTTTATTCACACTAAATAAACAGTGTGCCTGACCATATTTGCTACTGGGTCACATTTGTCTAACAAAATCGACTCTCAGTATCTACAGGCAGCTTCGTCTCACATAGAGAGTGCTGGACTGGGTTTCATGTAGAGTTAGTGACAGTGCCCCCTGCAGCCCTGGAGGCTGGACCCTGCCCATCCCCACCTCCAAAGTCAGGCTGCCTCTTAGCAGCCCTCTCCAGTGCCAGGGCCATGTTACGGGTCCTGGCTAGGATGTCCTCCAGCTGTCCCCGCAGCGCCTGAACTGAGTCCAGTTCAGTGTGCAGGGCCTGGGTCCTGTCCGAGCTGCTGTGTGGAGGAAGAGGAGGAGATGGAAGAGGTGCTTTAAATTGAACGAGCTGCAGCTCACAGTATTGGCAGGAAACTGCGTTGTGAAATTTTCCTACCTGTCTCCCTTTGTGTGGATGTGGGTGAGACTCTGGTATAATCTCTTCTCTGCCCTCAGGGCTTCGTTCAGCCTGTGATACTCTGACACAAGCTGCTCCAGCACAGACTTAGTGAGGGAGGGAGAGAGAGATGAGGAGGAAGGACGCACATTGAGGAAAAGAGAGAGGTGGATGTATAAAACTGAACTGGTACAAACACCCAAATGCTGTCAAATCTAGGCTTTTTCTATGTGAATGAAGCAAAAAATCCTACTTGGTTATCAATGCTGCCTCTACTGGAAACTTCTTTGGCTTGCTGTTGAGCCTGGCCCAAAGATAAACGCAAGGCAGAGATTTCTTTCTGCAGGGTGAGGGGAAAAAAAGGCAAAGATTTTCACTGTGAGAAGATGTTGAGGATTGTTAGTCTCAGTCGATCACCACAGGATAAAAGCACAGATACCTGAGCCTCAATCTCCTTCTTCAGCACCAGCTGCAGTTCCTCCTGGATGGCTTTAATCTCAGCTTCTCTCTCGCTGGAGGTGGGCTCCATCGCTTCTTCCTGGCCCTGCATGAGCTCCTGATGAATTAAGCATATCGTCAAGATCAGATGTACTGAAAAGGAAAAGGAAGCAGAGCTGGAGAGACAAGTGAGGTGAATATGTGAGCAGGTACATTGATAAAGGCCTCCTTCTCCTTCAGCAGGCTCTGCAGACGCTCCGTTTCTCCACCGGTCTGCCTCTCCTTGTCCCGTCTCAGCTCGCACAGCTCCCGCTCTCGGGACGACAGCTGTTTGCGAAGCTCCTGCAGGTGGCCCGTCCGCTCACCAATCACCTGGGACAGCCGATGAGTGCAGTCCTGGGAGAGGGAGGCCAACAAATAAAAACAAGTCTGAGCTTCATTTTATTGTGTGAACTGGTTTGAGCTGTGACTCCTCCCTGTTCTATGTTATTTTCTCTAACATGATGCGTCTTTTCCTATGTTGCTCCCTCTGCAGGACATTAGCACCCCACCGTACCTGCAGATACTGGTCTTTGGAGCTGATAGTGCTGAGCAGAGTTTGGGTTTGCACTTGGTGTTCATTTGATTGGCGACTCCTGTCCGACAACAGCTCCTGGAACATCTTCTCCTTCAGAGCCAGACGGGCCTTCAGTTCCTCCACCACCTCACTGGGACCAGCCTGAACCCTGGCAAGGAGGGCGGCTGTCAGGTCCTATACACACACAAACACACACACACACACACACACACACCCACGCAACACAGCGCAGAGCACCAAACACAACACACACAAAAGGCAGTGTCAGCACACCTGTTGTATTTGAAAAGGCCAAAACAATTATCACAGGTTTGTCCGGTTAGACTGGTCTTTCACAGCTTTGAAAAACACAAATCAGCAAACAATGCCATGGCAACAAAGGCATATATGTGTATGCAAGTGGGAGTGTGTGTGTGTGTGTTGGTTACCTCTGTCTCCTGGCTGCGTGTCTGCAGTGCTGCCTGCAGCTGGCTGATGATGGTGTCTTTTTCTCTCACGGTGTTTCTCTCCTTCTCTTCGTTCTGCTGCCTCAGCCACTGCAGGTTCCTGTAGGCCTCGGCTGCCTGCTCCAGCTCCAGCTCCTTGCCCCGCACCAGAGCGTCCAGACTCTGGAGGGCAGACACCATCATAATGAAAGAGATGAAGAGCCTACCAAAAATTCCCCATATCCTACTTGTAATTATTACTGTGAGGTTGACATGTTGCCTGTTTGTATTTACATCTAATACTGCTTTTATTACAGTTTTCATGCGATGGATAATCAGATACTGGATGCAGGAAAACAAGATCCAGGTTAAAAATGACTGGAATTATCTGTTGAGGGACTTTTTAAAAGGAAAGTGGGGAACGGAAACCAGTAGTTCTTAAAACAGGGTCCAGGAAATCCTAGTTTCACTTTCTTTTAATTCACTGGAAATTGTTGAAATACAAAAATATGCACGAAGGATTACCTCAAAGTTATGTTTTAATCTCACCATTTTGAATCTATTTGCCAATGTTAAAGTATGACCTTGAAATAATTTAAAACATAAACCAAAATATGTTTTCATAACAGGGTCCCCAAGGAAAAATAATTTCAATACGGGCTTTTGGGAGTTGCTGATGTAGGATCACCAAACAGATCGCATCACAACAACGCTACCCTTGCTTTTTTTTGGACACGCTTAAAAAAATAAATATGGGCCAACGGCAGAAGCAGATGTTGCTGGTTTTGGTGTGTTTTCAGCGTACCGTGATGGTCTCCTCGTTGTTGGACAGGATGCAACGGAGTCTGTCCAGGTCTCGCTCCTTCTCCCTGAGGGCAAGCTGCAGCCTCCTCACTTGGCCCTCCCGCTCCTCCAGACAGCGGAACTTCTCGTCGATGGAGCGCTGCAGGGAGGAGAGGGAGGAAGTCACACCGCTGCTTTTACAAACTGCTCATCTGAAATTCACCTCTTTCTATACAATGATCTTAAAAGAAAAAAAACAGAATGTGACCAGCAACGATTTCCAGGAGCAATGAATCTTTTATGCTTGTGAATTCAAAACCTCCTTGCTTGCCTTTATATGTTGCTGAAAAAAAAGTATTTGACTTTCCCTAGCAAGGTTTTTTATCAGACAGAATTTTTTTGCCTCCATTGATGTTTATTTTTAGAGGGATTTTGAACCATTTGGTGGAGGGGGGGGTTTATTGAACTAGGAAATAATGGATTGGCAAACATTCATTCTGTGCTGCCAAAATTTGTTTTACCACATGCCTCGCACTTCTTTCCCACTGCTGAACGTCCAACCGACCCTATTAGAGAGGGGAGTGGTGCAGCTTTCCCCATGTCACCCATCTTCCAACCTCAGTCTTTTCACTAAATTGGTTGTTTTATCTTTTGATGGCACAGTAGTTTGTATGTGGTTGGCATTTTCTTTCTTTTTCTTTTCTTTCTTTACGCTTTTGTTTACTGATAAAAAAAAGCTTGATTTCCCTTACCCAGAATGTGCTAAAAAATATCCCAGTCATAGACTCTCATGAATTACCTTCTGTGGCCCACAGAGGACAGTAGTGAATAGCTGACAATAGCCTGAGGAGTCTGAGACAGAGCCAGAGGCTGGGAGGGAAAACTGGATACACACTGTGAAAAGCTAAAAAATACCTCTTAAAATTAGGGATATTTCTCTTCCATCATTTCTAATTTCCATGAGCCTCCATTAATTTCTGACCCTGGTTTATATGTCTTTGTGTGTGTGTGTGCATGTCTTACCTCGAGAGCTCGGTCTCTCTCTTTAATGCGCTCTCTTAGTTTCTCTAGCAGTGCGTCCCTGGGCTTAGAGCTCTTTGTTGACTCAAGCATCTCTGAGTACTCCTGCAGAGATACATATGGGTAGGTAGGAAATCTGTCTTTTTGTATCTATGTGAGTACGATTTTTTTTTGTTTTGTTTTGTGCGTTACCTGCAACTGCCTCTCCTTGTCCTGCAGAGAGCGTTTGAGCTGTGCGATGCTCCTGTCTTTCTCCTGCAGCTCAGAGTGTCTGCCTGCCTCGCTCTCCCTCAGTGCAGCTTCTTTAGCCTGCAGCTCAGAGCGACTTTTCTGAAGGGCACTGCGAAGGTCCTGCAGCAGAGTGTGGAAAGGTTAAACATGTCCCCATCTCAACTTCCAAAGGCATGCTTGTTCTGCGCACCCATGCACATGTACACGTTCTCGACCATGCTGACCTGGTTGTGTTTCTCGGTGACCTCTCTGTGCTGTAGCGCCTCCTGTAGGTCAGAGTCGAGCCTGTCCTTGAACCGGCCCAGGTCGTCTCCCTGCTTCTGGCTCTGTCTCAGACTCCTCTGGCTTGCCTCCAGCTCCAGACCCAGGGAGAAGAGAGAGCTCTGCACCCCCACCAGTTCGCCCTGCAGCTGGGCAAGCGTCTGGGCCTCGCTGCCTCCCTCTGGAGCCTGGAGCTGGAATGACCACACATCAATAAAAGCTAGTATGAAGACCAGATTTCTCCAAACAAATTGGGAATGAATTCAACAGCACACAGATGCTCTATAGTACAGTATTTAAACTGCCACAAGTGTCCAAGGTCTCACATTGGATTGTGTAAGCTGGGTGCGGTGGGCGATCTCTCTCAGTTTACACAGTGTGGCGTTCTGGCCTTCAATCAGCTGGTACAGCTCCTGGGTCTTGGAACAAAACAGACCATAGCTTTGTGTTTTCAGCTGTGTGGATTCTCATATACAGGCAAAATCTCACATGGCTGACCTTCATTTATTCACCCTCTACAACAGGGATGAAAGAATCAATAGTTAGGTAGCAAGTCTTTGTACCAAAATTTTGAAAATGATACCAGTACCAGTGTTTTCAATATCAGTAGTATGGATACAGCTTGATATTTCACTTTGTACCTCAGTTTTTTTTATTCTAATGTAGCTTTAGTCTACATGTTTAAATACTGAAAGACTTAACGCTGCAGTTATGCTTACAGGACTATAAATCAAAGGCCGATGCTGTACTTTTAAGTCAGTGTTCTTATTCTAACATAGCCTATATGTTTAAATAATGGCACACAAAAAGTTTCTGTTAACTTCTGTTTTTCCAATTTTTTCCAATAAAATATGCATGCTGAATGGGATTTCTCTTCTTGGTGTGGTATCGAATCAGGTATCAAGAATCATGGAATTTCACTGATAACAGCTACCACAATTTTGGTAACATGACTTCACTTAATACAAATATAATAACACACCTCGCTGTCTTTGGTGCTGATTGACTCGTTGAGGCCCTGGATGGTTCTTTCCTGGTTCTGAGCGGCCTGGCGGATTGAACGCAGTTCACACTCCATCTCATTCAGCTTCTCCTGTAGCTTCTATAGAACCAGACCGAGACATGGAGACAATTATCAGGCTTTAATCAGAGCAGAATATATACAGAATATATCACATTTCAGTCATATTATGAGTAATATGTGCCCAGCTGTAATGAAGTGCTGTAAGGTGCTGTACCTCATTGTTGGCCTCACTCTCGTGGATCTTGGCCTGTAGAGACTGGACCTGGAGCTGGGCTTTCTGCAGCTCGCTGACACACTGACTCGCTGCACACTCGTACTGGTTCAGCTGGCTCTGCTGCTCTTCAACCAGACTCTGCAATAAATTAAGATATCAGAGTTTTTAGGTCTGAAAGCACATCGCTACAAATGTGTGGTTGCTTTATTATTCCTCTTATCCAGTCTAGCAGCTGTCTTATTTCTGAGGAAGACGTTATTGTGTGTAGGCTTCCAATAAACTGAACTCAGAATTCAGTCTCAAAACCCATGAAAAATACAGAAGCATCAGCCTGCGTAACCTCCACAGTGGATTGTGCAATGTGTTTACACCATTTACAAACGCAAATATCTTGTTCTCTGCTCATTCATGTGCACACTTTGTTGAAAGCTGTGCCGAGGGGACAGTCTGTGCAGAGGTGTGTGTGTGAGTGCATGTGTGCACGCCCATGTATGTGGGTGGGCTTGCATGAGTGAGTGTGCCCCAAGCGCTCTGTGCCACTATTATCTTTACATAACCAGTGGATAAATGTTACTGCACCTAAGTATTTATATTATGTCTGCAGTCTTCACAGCACTATGGGAAGGATAGTGCAAAAATACAGTAAGGTACAATAATCACTTAAATTCCAAATATCGGTATAATATAGATAAAGTAAATTCAGTAGATTCTTCTAGTTGATGGTCCCATGCAATTTTGTCTTTTTATATATGGAAACTAGAATATTAAGATAGCATATAAATATAGTGTAACTGTGCTTTGTACTAGCCAACCAATGCTGAGATGATAGGATGGTCTGACATTGCGTGAATCAGTGTGCCTGCAGGGCTCTCAGTGAAAATAGGCCAATAGTGGAGCCACTCCGTCTTAACGTCTCCCCATATCTAACCTACTTCAGTCGACTGCCCTTGCTCTGGGATCACACGCCCATATTAAGGAAAAGCAACTAATTCAGGAACAGGGGATCAACACACTCCCAAAACCGTTACTGAGGATTATTAGCTTGCAGACGCAGGATTTTAAATATTACAGGCAGGCACATGTACCCACACAGTACATACACAGACAACACACCACACACACTTCTGCTGACATACTTGGGCAGAAAATCCTTTGCTATGGTCCTACGGTATTTTATGAGAGGCTGTAAGTGCTTCCTGATGAAAAACAGGGAGAGCTGACTCTTAAGACGCCTCTGGTCTGTCAGCAGGTTGTGCTCACGGCCGAAATTATTTAGCTGCTGTGATGCACAGTAAGTCATGTGAGTGTGTGAGCTAAAATCCTCACATTTCTTAGATCTGAAACTAAAAACATGGAATTAAAGTATCTAACTGATATTTTCAACACCGTCTTTTAATTTTGAGGGATTATATAGTCACTGTGTTGAAAAAAACACAAGAGCATCCATTGGGATTGCTAACTGCCTCTGGACACACAGATAGACATGAAACACTCAAGGTAATTAGGACACACTGGACTTCACTGCTTTCCCACACCTGAGGTCTCATGTGATGCACCTCTATACAAAGACACCAAAGCAGAACACTCTCTCTCTCTCTCTCACACACACACACACACACACACACAAATTAAACACATAGTTGCACATATCCTCTTGAAAGAGCTTTTGGTGGAGGCGCTGTAGATTTAAGTGATTGACAGCTGGATTATGCAAGTAATTAAGCTATAAAGTGGACGGAATAATAGTTATCTGGCGTTCCAGCGGCAGAGCCTCTTGGGTTGGTTGAGTCAGGCTCAGAGTGCTGCAGATAGATGTGCACTGCATCGAAAAGATTCCCTATCCGCACAGTGTGCCATCATACTGCATAAATCATATCTTTGTACTGAGCTTCACCCTTGTGAAGGCATTATACCTGGTGAGGGCGTGGACGTGGGTACTCTTTATACAAATCTTCCCACAAATCCTCCATCTCAGCCAGTTCTAGACCCCCATTCAGCCCCACATCCAGCCTGATCAGAGGGGTTTCCAGTTCAGGCAATCGCACATGCATGTCCCTCTCTCCATCTGGACCTCCGTAAGATACTCCCAGGACAGGGTCAGGGAAGCCCAGCCTGGTGCCTCCATTACTGGGACTCCGCCTGAGTGGCACTGGGAGCTTGCTGCCTTTGGGGCTCTGGACTGGTCGATAAACAGCATAGTTCTGGAGGAAACAGAGAGCCAGGGACAGGCTGTGGCCAGGTGCACTGTGGCCGAGTGGGGCTCCCATGTGCTCTTCAGAGAGGGAGTCGGATATCCGGTCATCTATTGAATCCCTGGGGAAGCCCAGGCTGCCATCTGTTATGGCTGTGGGTTGGATATATTCTTCAGCCGTCTCAAGGGATGCTATAGAGGGGCTCGAGCTGGCTCGGCCCACCAGAGTGTGGTCACTGTCTGATGTCCGCGAGGGGTCCTGAGAACCAGGGACCAGAGTTATAGAGGAAGGGGCTTCCTCTGAATCTTCCTTTTTTTGTTCATCCTCCCCTCCGCCACCTACTCCTCCACCTGTGACACTCCCTCCTACAACACTGGCTGAGTATCTGGTTGACGGCCCGCAGGAAATACTCCGTGCCAACTTCCTTGGTACTTTACAGACAGCTTCATAGTCAGAGTCTGCCACCCGCCAGTAGGTACATCCACGACACCTCCTAGGGGTGCTGGGTGCACAACGATGTGACCCTGTGGTCACACCCTCTGACCCCAGACCAGCAGGACTCTGGGGGTGGTGGTGATGGTGACAATCTAGGCCATCCTCAGCCCAGGACTCATACAGAGAGTAGACTAGGTCTTCTTGAAGCAGTGCACAGTACTTAGCGTGGGTGAGACCGGACATGTCCACCATCCCATCTCCTGGGCCTTCTCCCCCACTTCCCACAGTCCCTGTTCCCACACCATCCTCCCCGTTAGTTTTCCGATAGAGCCCACCAATGCACTGCCTCAGCCGGTGTTTCTCCTGCAGAAGCCGCTGCAGGCGCTCGATGGAAAGGGCCTCCACACGGGCGATCACCGTGTCAAAGCGGTACATTCGGTCCAGCATGAAGGCGCACTTGGAGCAGGCAAACTCCCCTCTGCCGTCCCGCGTCAGCTCTCTCCCGAGAGCGTGAGACAACAGTACCTGCAAGTTGAGCTTGGCAGTGGGATGGAAGATCCATCGCCTCTGGTTACCACAGAGCTCCCGTGCACAGATGCGACACGCCTCCTTCATCTTGAGGTCGAGCATTCCAAAAGCTTCACTGATGAGACAGGACAGTTTTTGAAATCACTGAAGAGTCATGGCAGAGTATCCTCCATACACCCATTCAACTGAGTCCTCATAATAAATTCGCTATGTAAATAAAAATGAGCATCATCTTCAATCTACATTATTCATAAGAATCAAACACTAACGTGCTTTCAGGCCACAATGAAAGCCTTCAGGTCTCAAATAAATAATGTAAAGGTAGTGATGACATCAGTGCTGGTAGTGCCATTAAATTAAATGTCTTGACAATAAACGGATGAGGTAGACAATATAAAGAACAACAATAGCCTAGTTCATTCTAAATTGGTAGAGCACTGGTTTAAGTTGCAAATGCTCTTAGTAAAAATTGCATGACAAGACACGGGGACTAGGGGAGACTATCCGGCAGACCCAGAGCTCCGTTCATTTGCTAATGCAGGTGCAATGAGAATAATATGGCGCACACCCGGACTCCAAAAGACGCTCGGCGTAAGTAATGTCAATCAAATGAAGCCATTCTTTGAATTACTGGCTTAGTCCTGTCACCACCCGGTGTTTTCGCCTTTCCCAGCAGCAGCGCACGTTCCTCTGCATCACTTGGCTGTCACGGACTCGGGAGCCGCACACCGGCAGGTTGATCATGACCGGGGATCGGGAATCGGTTGCCCTTTAGACGGACACGGACGAGGAGCAGGCGTCCCGGGGAAATCCTTCCAGTCTCTGAATCAGTGACAGCCTTCATTCATTTCGGAGTTGTTATCAGCGGTGGAGAGAAAGAGGCACTGGGATATGTTATCGGTGCGGACGGAGATCCTCCGGCTAGATAATGATGTGGCAGCCTGAACCAGACCTGCAGCGGCGGAGCAAACCATTCAGCGAAAGCAGGGGGCGGAGGAGTCCGGTGCAACCACATTAAAACCACTGCGGTCCATTGCCGCGCCGCATTCCCGTTATTAAGCACTATTTAATTTTTTTTCCTTTCACGGTCGAAATATCTGCCAAGCCAGTGGATGTCAGTTTTACAGTGGATATATTTATTTAAAAATAGCACCGCTCCCCGGGGAGCCTATTACTTACTTCTGCCCAGTTTACTAAGCTCCATACGCCTGACTGAACAGGTGAAATGCTACTACACAGTAACATAGTAACATTAGTGACGCTCTGTAAAATTAAATGACCACAATCGCGTCAAGTTGCACTGAATGGAATATGCTAAAGCAGGACTTCCCAACAGGGCAAGGCATTATCTATTATCCTGTACTCCGAGGGGAAGCTGTCCAATTAAAATTACACTCCGCAACTCTCGCTAGACTCACTCGAAATTTCATGCTTTGCACTTCTTCCATTGATAAATATGCGTAGAAACTCACATAGTCTCTCTCTCTCTCTCTCTCTCTCTCTCTCTCTCACACACACACACACGCCCGTACGCACGCGTGCGCTCAGCAGACGCACACGAGATCCTATTAACACTCATACCCAGTAAAATTATAAAAATGTGCTCCATATCCTCCCAGTACTTTCCAAAATAGACAAACCCCAAACTAAGTCATAAATCATGTGTCAAGACGAGAATACAGGCCACGGTTGTTTCAACTCAATTCAGTTCTATTCTAGTCTATTCTTGTCCATATATCCAGAGTCACCTGCCTGCCTCTGGCAGATTACTAAGTTATTCATTGGTCTTCCATCAGGAGAAGAGGCCACATGGTGCAGAGACGATGGAATAAGGAAGGGCAGGTGGGACCTACTTCCATTTCATATCAGGATGAGTGAGCAGTAGAACCAGTTACCAAGACAACACATGCTCCAAAGGCAGAGCTCAGGGGCAAGGCCGCTGATGAAATGGCAACAAAAATGTTGACAATGAAGAAATGTTTGACAGCTGCTGTGTGCAGTGCATCAAAGGAGGGCCTGATTGATTGGTAACTGTGTGTGGAGTATGAGGATGAACCAGACTGACGACTTTAATTGGCGTGCTTTGGCGGCATCACAGCATTGAGCTCACTGACAAAACAACTCAATTGCATATCATGGATCTGAGGCCTGTTTGATAGAATATTGTCATGTAATACATTTACAATCATTTCATGGGTGAAAAACACATCATCCCCCATAAATGATGCAGGCACTGCTGGGGCCAATCAGGAGTGAGATGCACCAACCCTCCCAAGTTTGATCAGTTAAAGGTCCACAAGTCAAAAACTGCTGATGGTTGACTGAAGTGCAGACATTTCAACTCCACTGACAAAAACATGGACTAAGCAAGGAGTCTATCAGCAAGTCAATCTGATGATAAAAAAAAACAAAAACATGCAGACTCCACTATAAAATTATGTGCTTACACCATGTTTTTTCTTGTCAGCAGAGTCTTAAGAGTCTTTGCTTTCAACTCACCCTCAGAAGTCTTTCACAGTGGGGCCTTCAAAGTTTGAAATTTTCACTTTTAATTATAGTCCCACCATTAGTTCAATCAGTGTGCATTTTTCAAGTGTCAGACCACAGTGGCAAGTTTTGTCAAAATTGTACTAGTCAGGTCTGAGATATCATGTCTGAGTTGCAGAGTTTAACCTTTAATTGTGGCATCCTTTTTTTGATGAATCACCAGCCTCGCTTTCTACATTCATTGTCTTGATGAGATTATCATATCTGGTGACAAAAGGGAGGCATATCACAGGAAATACAGCCTCTATTCCACCGCATGACCAGCCAGGGCTTGCTCATTATTCATACCTGTGCATTTCCCTGAGAGCAAAAATAATTTCACTCCTTTTTTTTTGTTGTAGTTTGTAGATGTAGCTGGGACGTGGTGTCATATCAAAAACAAAAACCTAACCCTTGTGTTAAGGCATGTGTAGCTGGCCCTGAAAACAGGCTGTTGATACCAGACTAAGTATCGGTGGTTTCCCTGTTCCCTGGTCGTTGCCCTTGTGCTGGTATGTGAACAATGGTTAGCCTGTGACCCAAACAGCCTACTATGCATGTTACTGTGTTAAGTTTGTCTCCACGGTGGCCACAGATTTTGTTTCCCTGCGGGTGCACAGACGGATGGCCACACTCTCATACTGTGGCTACAATCCCCAGTTGGATCTACTTTCATCAAAGAACCAGCTCTTTTCCTGCAGGACTCTCAGTCTGATCCTGACATTCTCACTGATTCAAAGTGGGTCATAGCGGGAGGCTGGGGGACCCCGTGTCTGCTCGGGGGTCCTTGATTAAGCATGTTGAGGATTTGATGGTTGCTTACTTAGGCTGACTTGATTTTTCACTCTAAGTCATTCATTTGGAAGAATTAAAGTGCAGTCAGACAACAAGACGTGAAAGACGGCTGCAATCAAGTAACATCTTGAACACACAATATCCTTTCCCTATTTACCACATGCTTTTCAAAATCTGTTTCTAATAGAGACAAATATCAAAAACCACAACTTCTTTAGCTGTTTAGAGTGTCGCATCATTAGAAATTATTAATAATTAAGAGCAATGCTAGGAAGATTTATTATAAAGTTTCACATGACATTTTTTCCATCTGAGTACCCCTCCTGTCTCTCACTCTCCCTCCCTCTCTCCCTCTCTCCCTCTCTCTCTCAACTGAGAAACGATCATAATGGATGTGGTGTCTGGGGAACTAATTAGGAGCTCTTATGACAGCGTCTGCCTGAAACAACACAACTTGATATCAGCGTTGGGGTCGCTGAGCACCCAAAGGTCAACCTGACCTATTGACAACCCAGCTGAAACCAGACCCGTTCAACTGCTAACCAGCAGAGATGCCTGCGCGCACACACTCACCCACACACACACACACACACACACACACACGCGCATGAAAGGCAACCGCATAGGAATGTGCAAGACGCATAAGCAGGGCTGTCAGTCTCATTCATCTTTGCATGATCTCTTTTGATCGTTGTGACTTAATTATAGTCCAAACTGTAGATGAGTGCATACAGCTGAGCGGTTTCTCTCACTGTTGTGTGATTTAAATACAGATAACTCCCTGCTGCACTGACACTTAAACACACTCTATCACACTCTTGTTTTACGACTAATGAGTAAGTGTTTTCAAGTGTCACTGTTGTGGTGAATGATCTCTTTTTAAGCTGCAGGGCTTTTTTTACCTACACGTGCAATCTGCAGGTGTGCACATCCTATTGAGAATTTTTGATTTGAAATACATAAAAATATATTTGAAACTAATACCTTGCAAACCTCTTAATAACGTTAAAGAGACATGGATATCATTTTAAGTTGCCTATTATTTCTTGAGGAAGCATGTTTAGTAATGATGGCATGCAGTGGTGTGGTGTTTCTGTAAATGCTGAATTGCAACACAGAGTACAGTAGTTTATTAATTTGCTGCTAAGTCCATATACAAACACATGCACAGACACACACACACACACACATAATGTGAAATCTGAGCATGATAGCCTCCCTGGCAAGCACATTTGCATCCCACATCCAAAACTGATTTACAAGTTAAATGTTTGCAATGTTTGTGTTTTTACACTGTGAGGCATTAGGCCTACAGATGAACATTAAGAGCCAGCGCTGTGTGAGTGAGATGTGGTCAAACACACATCCATGAAGCTGTCTATCGTGATGACTATTGATTTGCAGATCTGACAAATGGTTCACCAAATGCTCCAGTAAGGACAAAGTGCTGTCGAGGGAATATAGAGCATATGTGGTTTCATCATTTATCAAGAGAAACACTGTTGTCAGGAGCGTCAGTGCCCTTAGATAAAATGACACTCTGGCGCTCCACGTGATGAGATGTACTTTCTATAGGGTGTACGTTTCACTTATGGGCTTACATGTGATCCATCACAGGCTTCACAAAGCACATGGTGTTTACAGAGTGTAATTTGCATTATGTTGACTGTCTTATTTTGTCAACATGAGAGGAGTGTATGAATTCATCAATACATATCCATATCATTTGCCTAGATTGGAATCTACCTCCACTGTCTTTAGGCTGGTGACTCAAAACACCGGGCATTAGATGCCATGGAGATGAGCACAGAGTCAGCTCACCGTATTTACTTACTGTTTTGGTTACACGCGGCCAACAGTTGGCTCTTTCAGCTATTGTATTAAGTGCAATATAATGATGTTTCTGTTCTTGCAGTACAAAGAGTATTTGTATTGTGTGTGTGTGTGTGTGTGTGTGTGTCTTCATTGCAACACAAAATATCCTGCAGATACACTCTTTTACATTTTGTTTATCATGTGGTCCATGATAAACAAAATGTAAAAGAAAAATGCCAATTTTATAGTCTCATAGTTAGGTATGTACCTCAGCCTAATGGTCACACCAGTGAGTTTGGATGCACTTTCAGACAGAAAAGCAATTGCTTAAAGAGAGACGATGCCAATCTCCCTCTTTCTTATACAGATATTCTATTTTTAACAAGTAGTAAATTATTACATTATATGCCGCATTAAAAATGCTTAAAAATGTTATGTGTAACTTCTCCATGGGGAGGCATACTCTCACTAACAAAGCCCTCCACTTCAGTGTTGAGCACAGCGATGCTGCACTGACACTCAATGGAGAACTATATAATAACATCATGTGAAGGGTAATCGTCGTATGTGTAACCTTTTCCAAATTTTAGCCATGCTTTCCAAATATTATCCGTGTCTCTTTACGTGACAATATAATGATCCACGTACCTGCATCTCCTGTTCAATGCGCAGCCTCTCCCGACCCAGTTCTTCTTGATAAAACTGTGGGAAGAAAATTGGGTATAGAGACAGACTGAACCTCTGGGGACTTAACTTGGCGATTAAGGACAAACAGACAAGGACATTAAGTGTTTTTTTTTGTGTGTGTATGTATGTGTATGTACCTGCAGACATAAATGAATGTGTATGTGTGTGTGAGTGTGTGTGTGTGTGTGTGTGTGTGTGTGTGTGTGTGTGTGTGTGTGTGTGTGCTGTAGTAGTAGCCTGTCTGCACAAGCAGTTCTTGTGACCTACATGCATCGCTGTTAAAATAAGGCTCAAGATACGATGACACCAGCCTGGCCAGGGGTGAGATGCTGTGCCAGAGGATTATATAATGTGGGATTAATATTAGGGGGCTTTGACAGATTAGGTAGGGTCTGAAGGATAAAGAGCAAATACAAGAAAATAGGTCAGGGGTTCTGACACTTGAATATGTCAAAAACTGTTTTTGCTGTTATGTATCATTTGGGACAGAAATATATGACAATTATGTCCGTAACTGAAGAAATACACAATCTAGAAAACCTTTACGTTTATGAATTTGATAGCATGTACCTCTACGTCCTTCTCTTTCTGCAGCAGAGAGGAGGAGAGCTCCTGAACTTCTCCCTCCAGCTCTCCTACCCTCTGCGTGAGCGTCGTCTTCTCCCCGCTCAGCTCCGTGATGAGGGCCTCCTTGGAGCAAAGTTCTTTAGTCAGCTCCTCTATCAGCCTGCATACAAACACATGGAGACGATGAAGGCAGGGCCAGTCTGATTTGGTGTGTGGCAATGCTTTAAGAGACTTGTAAGTAATCTTTGCACCTGTCTTTGCTGGTGTTGGATGGGGACAGGGTGCCGGGAGGTCTCTCATCCTCAGGGGTTTCCTCCATGGGGGCGTCTAGTGAGAGGAGGGAGGTGTGGGAGTGTGATCCAGCAAGTGAGGCCATTCGCTCAGCCTCGCTTCGTGCTAGCTGGGCCTCCTGGAGGACACACACATGGACGTAGCTCTGATTAGTTTGAAAAGCCTGAGTAAATGTATAGCAATGCCACAAGACAAGAGTGTGAGGGAGCCAACCTCCTGCAGGAGTTGAATCTTGGTCTCGAGCACTTCCTGCATGTGGTCGATCTCCTGCTGTCTCTCCTGACACCGCCGCTGCAGCTCTGCTTCATTGTGATTGGTCAAGCTCTCTGCTGTTGTGCTACAAGAGAGAAAAGAGGGAAGTCAATTGATTTCTACATGAATATATATATATACACACACACACACACTATGTTGCTGTTAATCCTGGTCTATAATCATAAATGTAGTCAGCTCTGAGTCATTTCTGGGTTGTGCCGGGGCAAAAATAATAGCCAGGACATGATATGATGTCATAACAACCCAGTCTGCTGCTAAAGTGCTCATGGGACACCCAACACCCACCACTTATAGCAAAGCAGCTAATAAAAAGTCGTCACACCCAAGGCCCTGATGGCAAGATGAAGCCCTGCGAGGTAGTGGCCTGGAGCCTGCAGAGCTCCAAAGCAGGTGCCCTTGGGCCATTTGAATGCGCAAATGTGCTCAAAGAACACATAGCGGCGCTTAGAGATGATGAAATTGTGGAGGAGATGGTCCACAAGGTTGAAACGTGTGCCTTGCAGATGGGCCTGAAAATGCCAGACACCAGAAGGGCGAGCAGAACCACAGAACCAGTGACACAAAACACAGCAACATGAGTTTTTCACTACTGTTGATCAACAGATCAAGACACTAGCAGCGAAACGAGATTGGGCAATGAGTGGCAGCAGTTGACCTGTTAAAATATTGTGCATCTGTGGATATGTTCTTATGCACTGTGCACAACGGGCTTTTGGACATGTTTTAAATGTGTGTATTTGGATATGGTGTTGTCTGCTGGACCCTCTCTATTGACTCTATTGACTCCTATTATAGAATGTGGCATTATGTGTGGAATTTTCCCCCCAAAAAAATACATTTCACTTTTACTCAAACTAAATACTTTGCAACAGATTTTTATTCTAACATCTGAAAAACATGTTTCAAAATGCACATTTTTTACACCTATAATCTAAGGCAAAAGGCTGTGGTATATGTTATATTTCTAGTAATACAAAAAGCCAAGAAGCATGTCAGGTCGCACGACAGTAAAAGCCAGCATTGCCCCCGTAGGCTTGTCATTTCTCTCACTACAGCTCCCCAAACTTGAATGATCTTCCAATTGCTGCGGTCACACCTCATGGTGTCGGTTTTTATTGGGTTCACTCAGGGCTTTGCAGGAATATTGTGGAAACACTGAGCCAGCTTACTGGTAGATGGGGTATTTTATACAAAACATTTTCCTAACAAATGATTTTTAAGAGCCCAACATGGAACAATCACAGCATTAATTAGCTTTACAACTGAAATGTTAAATTCCTCCCTCCGTTTGTTGTGTTTCTCTGAACGCTCCTTATCCAACATCGTGAGGCTCATGACGCCAAGTGTTTCTCTCACTCCTCTGACTCCCACCGTGCGAGCATCTGTCTGTATCACTTCGTCAGTCAACCATAACTATCCCAGAATTCCTGCTCCCAGAATGGCACACGCCACTGTGTCGCCATGAGTCTGTTCTGGTTGCTCTCTATATACGTTTTTAACTCTGTCCGCCACATGCAGCAGCTCAAATAACTGGGATATTTTGAACTTGTCTGTAAAGCTACTGTCTGTCTGCAGTCTCGCTGACAAATGTCCTTTAGGTGAAGTGAGGGGACAAAGTTAACCCTCTGAAGAAGACCCAAGCTCGATACATTCTGCACCAAGTAGAGGATAAGAAGATTTGGCTACTTTCCCAAGTCTATCAACTAAAGAAAGGTCTGTGTGAATGTGAATGGGTCAGGGGCCTCTCTCTTTGTTTTAAAAGTTGATGATGACGTGATGTCAGTACACCAATGAAAACCAATGATGAAAAAAAAGATCCAAATGTTAGGCAGGTATTGGCAACACAATGCAGTTTTGATGTCTGTATGTTATAAGATTAACATTTTCTCTATAATTATAGAAGAATATATACAATTGAGTATCTATACCTAAGTGACAACAGCATAATTAATTCATCAGTCAAGTACATTATACATCAAGTACATTAAAAAAGTACTTTTCTTGATTCTTCTTAGTCAGTCAGTCAATCAGTCAATCAAGTTTATTTGTCTCATGAAATCATATATTGATGATATATTGATTGATATAATCCTGCCAGTTCCTTCAATTTATGCATTTAAGAGTTTAAAGAGGAATAGTAAAAGTAACATAGTTTATATGTGTATGATTGGAGGGGAGTAGGGGTCAGTCTTAGGTAGAGGCCATATTTTGGAGCCTGGTGGCCAGAGGTAGAAGCTCTTCTTCACCTCTCAGTGCTGGCCTGGTATATCCGGTACCTTCTTCCCAACTTCAGCAGGGAGGAAAGGCTGTTATCTGGGTGGTGAGGATCATTAATGTTTCTTCTAGCTTTATTCTTGCAACACCTGGTGTAAATATCCTTCAGGCAAGGTAGATCATAGCCTATTGTGTGTTCAGCCAAATTAACCAGTCTTAATAACCAGTAATAACCACTCCTGGAAACTATCATACCACAATATATGACAGCAAGAACCATTATTATAGGTCTGGGAATGAGCAGCAAAAGTCATTGTCTACCCAGCTATAGCACCAACATTAAAACTGCCAAGCAGCATCTCTGTTAACTAGATCAAAAGAAGCATCAAAGTCAGTGGAACAAAAGCTGGTTTACTCTCAGGGGCTCACAACACAAAGCCATGGCTTAAACTGCATATAACAACACACCGGGATATGCAGCAACCAGCACTCCCAGCCAATCTATCCTATCTCAAAACACCAGTAGTTAGCCGTCATTGAACCCCGACATCAGCACCAACATGAGGGTCAACAACAGCAGCATCCCCAATGAATCGATGAAGCATTGATGACTGGTTTGCAAAGGGCTTCAGTGATGGTGGTTTGAAAAACTGAAGGAGCAGAGGAATAATTTGACTGTGCCAACAACCCAACAACAACGACAGCCGTCTGCCTTCACCGTGAACAGCAGCCACTCCTGCCTGTTTACCCGGAGCCCATCCTGTGAAGCTCCTGCAGCAGCTCCAACAGCCTGCCAGACATCAACTTTAGCTCCATACTGGGGAGACAGAAGCCCTGCATGAGGAAACTCACTGTGGTGTCAACAGGGACAAAACTGTCCAAACCATTTTGTCTCTAATGGAGTACCATTACTGCCCCCACCCCTTTATTTTTTTTTTAGATGATGTAGTCTCTATATATGAAATCGTCCGCTGATCCACTGTTGACAGCTCCTTATACATGGATTTACTTTGGCAGGAAAAGAAACACACATGCAAAAAGGAGCACTCATACACGCTCTAAATAACGCACACACGTACACACAAAGGGACCGCAATGATTGCTATTGTTGCTTTCACAGGAGGGTAAAGCCACACCGGGAGTCTCAGCGCTTTGCAGTCTGTAGTGAAATCGCAAGACTTTGAAGATTTTTTGTGAGTTTAATTCATCATGCCAGCAGTATGTCTGTGTGTGTGTGTGTGTGTGTGTGTGTGTGTGTTTCATCTCCACCAGCTGCTGTATGACATATAAGCTGTTAAAGACATGAGGTGTTACCACAGTTAAGACAGGACCCTGTAGAGAACCATGACTAATCTCTGGTGGGGGCACACTTTACTCCTTGCATGCTAAGACCCAATGATGGACACACACACACACACTCACACACACACCTTCCATAAGACAGTCCAACAGCATAAAGAAAGATTTAACCCATCTCAGCCTTGCATAAAAAAATCACAAACAGGCTCATGGTGTTAAAGCCCTGATTAAATCATATGGGTAACTTGTGTTGCTGCATACCACCATACTATTTAGTCTATTAATTTATTAAGCACTATAATGCAATTAAGGTATGTGCCTATGGAAAACATTTAGGTATCTGGATTTTATTGTGTTAAAAGGGACATTTCAATAAAGTGAGGCAATGGATTTCTACTTTGCCTGTGATTCACTGCTGAAAAAAAAAATAAACTGAGGAAAACCCCGCACTGGCCATTCACAACATGATATGGTGGAAACTGGATGACATTTCAGCCAAGTCCATGCTCTTGCTGGTGTGAGACACCCATAGGACTTGGCACAGGAGTTCTGGCATCAGTGTAATAATGTTCAGTATCACAGCAGAGGCTTCCAGTACTTACAGGGCTTTGTCCAGAAGCTGCTGTTTCTCCTGGAGCTCCTGCTTCAAGCTCTCTACTTCCACCTTCAGCTCGATGTTCTGCAACAGATGGAGAGCAGGAAGTTATTCAATCAATCACAGCGCATATTGGTAACAAGACAAGACACTACTACAGTAAACATGCTAAAATCTGTCTGTCTATCTATTTATCTTTCTGTCTGTTAGTGGTTTTAAAGTTGTGGGTCACGGTCTAAAAGTGGACTGCAGGACAATTCTGAGTGGACCACTTGCTCGTTTATTTCTGTTTGAATAAAAACAATAATAAAAACAAACAAACAGACAGCAAAAAAACATATACCTGGATTTGGATGCCTGTATTAATCTCTAGTAGCTGCTGCAGTAGCTTTCTATTTCATTGGGTTTTAAGCCCTCACTGCATGAAACCATTGTGGATTACTGCATTTTCCATTTGTAAAATAAAAATGAATGGTTCTTAAGTTAGCCTATGAATGGAACATGATGACCATGACTATCTGTATCGCCTATCATTTGTATGTGCATTTTATATCACACACATATATATATACACATACATACATACCTCAAAATTCTAGTGTTGATGATAAGACAAGCAATAAATCAATCAACTAATCAATGAATCAATCACAAGATGTACAATCATCCCCATTGTTGGCACACTGGCACCAACAGCATCAACAGATTGAGCAACAACAGATCAATAACCTTTTGAAACTGGCCTACAGCATAAATGAAGGCTCACTGAAGGTGCACAGTATGCAGCCACTGCAAACTAAAGGAGTGACAATGACCTGTCAATCATATGCTGCGTTATTGATGTGTCTGATTATATGAAACACAGGCATTTTTCCAATGGATCTATTTTACAGTTGCATTGAAATCAAACAATAAAAATATGTTGTGATTTTGTGTTTTGCTTAGTGTCTACCTGTATGATTTCACTGCACTAAGAGGTTTAGTTAAAGATTATACACAAAAAAGCTAAATCACTGAGGTGAAAAGCAAAGGTTTATAGCATAGGTTTTTTAGAGATGTGTCAGTGTAGCACTATACCTCAGCACACCTCAGTCTGTCTAAATCTCTACTATCCATCTCTCCCTCACAAATCTCAACACACCTACTTACACTGATCTACCACCTGTTCCTTGCTCAGCTTCCCTCAGTCATTATATCACTCCATCACACCCTGGTTTGCTCCCTCCCCTCTCTGCTGGTGAGTGTTGCATGTCACCAGTGCAGAGCATCCCACCGTGCTTTCGCGTCCCGTTATATTTAGAGCAGGGGAATCCAGGGCAGCTCAAACACTTATCCCTGTGGCCAGAGGCTAAACTCTGCAGTTTGTTTACCTGCTCCTACAGGCCTGTGGGGCCCGTGGGGAGCCTTTTGGGGGCCAATCAGGGCTCTTAGACGGGCTAGGGGGACGGAGGATTTGAACAGTGAGAATCCTGGGGCTCATTCTTTCCATTTTGACCTTACACAAGCAGGAGAGGACAGTTTATCTGTCTGTCTGTCCGTCTGCCTGCTGGACTCGGATCAGATAGCTGACTTCACTGGCTTTGTCACCTTTATCACTGCGGCCTGGATCACATTCGTCGTGACATTCGTCACTTTCTTTGCATGTCTGTCCTCTCAGTTCAGCTGCCCCTTTCATGGAGTTTCTTGATTTGATACCTCTGTCTTTCCCCGTATGTCTCTCTCCCTCTGCTTCTCTGTTGTTCTTCTCTCACTCTGTTTGAGATGTTTCACTGCCTCTTACCGTGGAAGTCTGCTGACCTTTTTTAACCCCCCCCCCTTCTCTCCGTCAGTGGGTTTCTCAGGACTCTTTCCCAGTCAGCAGTGCTATCTGTCTTTAACACTCAAAAAGACCTGGTCTGCACGTGCAGCACCACTCACGGACGGCATCCTACCCCCAACATCACATGCATATTCTATCCCATCTGGTCGCACATGCAGAGTGCATGTGCAACCAGAAGCCACCCACACACTGATTGGACACTTCAGATCAGGATGAAAGAATACAATCAAAACTACAATCTCAAAATGAATGCCCTGCCTCATATTTTTAATACAACTCACAAAACATCCTCCTTTTGTATCTGCAATACATCAATAATTTGAATTGAATTGAAAGCTCTATGTAGCCAGGAAATGACAAATATTTGGCCCAAATATTGTTAACATGAATAATGTAAGATGCATGTAAGATGTAAGAATAGACAAACATATTTTGTAAGAGTGTGTGTGACAACATGTTTTACTGTAAGAGAGATGTTTTCCCGGCTTGCAAACAGCTCTATATATAGCCTGCCATCACAGTGCACCTGCTATTTTTTTCCTCTCCTGGCCCGGCCGCCCTCAGCAACAGATCCCCTTATAACCAGGCAGAGCAGAGGAAAGGAAACGGTTGGACTATCAAAACTAACAGGTAGAGCTTTGTGATACGGACAAACTCCAATATCAGGATATCAATTTGACTGAATGCTTCAATATTGATATTGCATCAGTACTGTAGGGGTGATCACTGGTGCTTTCATTAAGATATTTACACACAAGAGATTTTTGATAAACAGTTATTAGTAATGTGAGTATGATGACCAAGCAGGTACAGGCAAATACTAGAACATCTAAAACAGTCCTGTAAATTCAGAGACTGCATTCCTCCACAGCAATTCAGTGTTTAAAACCAGGAAAACATATGTCATTCATGTCATATCACAACATTACAATGTCCAAAAACCCAGAGAATATCAAGTCTAATATCATAATATCAATCAATAAATCGACAAAATATCAATACGTTGCCCAGGCCTACCACCAGGATT
>OMLB01025338.1:1445-29783 GCA_900302555.1 Myripristis jacobus
AACAGAGAACAGAAGGGGAATGATCACTTCACTTGTGCTCACTAACAATCCCCCAAATACTGTAGAGTTTAAATGAGCTAGTCTGTACTGTATACCAGCTAAATTCAGCTGAGTTGGACTGAGGATACAACTATGCCAATCTGGAATTGGGAAGGGCCTGGGCTAGTCTTGGTTAATCAGAAGTGGCATGAATTAGAATCTGCTGGGTTAGACTGGCCTGGACTGGTTTTGATGAAGATGACTAGAGTTGATTGTTTTTTGGAGAGCTGGATCTGGAGAGGCAGTGGGTGGGGCAGGAGTGGTCTGCCTTAGGTGGAATAAAATTACGCAAGGACTTCAACAAAGTTACTGTTGCCAAAGATTCATTGCTTCTTCATTACTTTCCCTTTTAGCCAAGTTGAAGCCTAGATCATGTACTCACATGCTTTGGTAGCTGCATCTAGCACCAACTACAGTTGAATTATGTATTATAATAATATAGTTACTGGGGTGACAAGGTGAAATTACATTGATTTTGGGACAGCATAGTTATTTCCATCACATGTTCATAGTGTTGTTCCTCAACCCCTTCAGAGTTTTAGCACCCTGTTTTATCCGTTTTATAATGATGCAGTTTAATTGTAATTTTTGTGACACTGGCAGTCAAAGTCTTTTTAAAGCTATTAACCACCTCTTAAATACCTCACCTCCCAGCATTTCCTCACATTTTGTGGAGGATGACAATGGGTCCATTTGTGCCCCTTCCGAAATGTGGGGTGCCTCAAGGGTCAATTTTTGGACCCAAGTTATTTTAATTATATGTGCTTTGTGCTCTCCTTAGGGCACTTGATCCATCACGTTGATTGTGTGTTTTAACATTGCTACACTGCTGATAGACAATTCTATCTGTCAAGCCTGCTGATCTCACAAATTTAACTACTCTGCATAAGTGTCAATTTAGTCCTACTTCAGTTAAATCACAGTAAAATTGACTAGGTTTGCTGGACACAAACAGAAAATCTGTTTCCAAAAACCTAGGTGTCATTTTTGACTACCAGCTAAAACTTGATAAACATGTCAAAAGAGTTATTCTATCCCTGGTTACCCGGTTACTATCAGTCCAGAACTTTGCAGCAAGGCTATTCAATAAGACCATTCTCACATCACCACACTGGCTTCCACTTAAAGTTAGGATTCCATTTAAGATTGTTCCTCTCACCTATTTGGCTTTAAATAATATTGCTCCAGGGCATTAGTTCAGTACTAATGCCCTAAACCTCTGCCAGGGCCTTGAGGTCCTCTGAGTGAAGTCTGTTAGTTGTACCTCATTCAAAACAAAAAAACTCGAAGGACTGCAGGGGTCAGGTCAGCAAACTCTGGAGTATAATACACCAGGTCTGTTCCATTAAATCCTTCCCTGTCATGAGAATGGGAGCTTCATCTTTGTGTCACTGCTCACAATCATGTTGGTTTGTTGTCTATAACTACCTCATTCGCTTTGGAGCAGTGCACTCCTGGTGAAGCTTCTTTTCTCACAATAGAGAAGGGTATATGGACCAAACGTGGCAGATGTATTACACTTACACAGAACAAACCACTATATGGCTAAGAATTAAGTCACAGCTGAAGACCTATC
The DNA here is from genome assembly GCA_900302555.1 of Myripristis jacobus. Taxonomy (NCBI): domain Eukaryota; kingdom Metazoa; phylum Chordata; class Actinopteri; order Holocentriformes; family Holocentridae; genus Myripristis; species Myripristis jacobus. Next base: position 3,061 of record OMLB01025338.1, read on the forward strand.
TCTTTATGGTTTAGTGTTTGCAATTTGTGACCTAGGTTGTAAAATGTGCTAAATCAATAAAAAATTTTACTTATTTACTTAACTCAGTATTTTGAAAAATGGCCTGATTTCCCCAAGTGTAATGGCATTGTTTTCCAACACTCTTCAGGAAAAAGGTCACCTGTTCTGGTTTGGATCCATTCCACTGGATCCATTCTGTCTTCTCTCCAGCACCTATTGGAGAGGGGACATGTAACTTCTACTTCTACCAATTCAACTATCAAGTTGTATGCACCAGCCATCTCCTCTTTTAATGAGGGGTTTGGAGAGAGGTTGGGCCACCCTCTCCTGAAGTCTGCTGGGAAGTTGGAGGAAATGCTCGCCATAATATGTTCTGCCGCCTATGGTCTTAGATGTCCTTTGGAATGAGCATTTTGAGCCCATTAGGCAGGCCTTTCTTAAGTTGTTGACAAGTAAGATGGTCCTGCTGCTTGATTTGACTGTGGCTAAGAGGGTGAGTGATTAATGTGCCCTTTCTTTGTGCTAGCTTACTGCTGAAATGGGGGGACCTGTATTTACACTCAGGCAAAATCCGGCCTTCAAGCCTGAGAGCCTTAAGAGTTCATTAAGAGTTCACTATTAAGAGAGAGGGGGGAGAGGTTATACCGCCGGTCTCTTGTGTGTGTGTCGGCATGTTATGTGGAACACATAGTTATATGGAGTCACACACAGCAGGAGTTTGTGTGCTGTGGAGCGGCTGGCAAGCTCCTGTCTCAGCAGAGGCTTGTCCACTGGCTTTACTGGAAGCCTAAAAATTAGCTGTCATGGATCATCCCACAGCTCTTTGTGCGCACATTTGTGCACACATGTAGCAGTATCAGCAGCCTTATTTAGCAGGACGTGTGGAGCAGCATTGTGGTTGACATCCTATCCATTCACCAGATTTTATCTTCTGGGCGTATGTGGGTCTTTATACATGTTTTAGTTTAACACTGGGGCACAGGCCTCACATGTAAAACACACCACACACATACACACACCCCACACACACTCACAACGCATCATAATATAGTGTGTCAAAGAAGAGTGGGTCATGTCTGGCTGATTTGTTATAAGGTGGTTCCCAGTCAGTTAGACATGTGATGCAGCATGTTGTCAGCGTTACACAGACTGACAGTTACAAATGGTAACTGTTGTTCTGTGATCACACGTATAAATCTCTTATGAGTTAAACTGCCCTCAGCTAGTCACTGAAGTGGATGAGAGGTACTGTAGTCCCTGCATCTTTGGTTGAGTTCTGTTGAGTTGAATGGCTCAGCCGGATTGGTTGACCATGTGCATACAACATTTCAATGAGCTGAGGCAATTAGATGAATGGCTAAGCCAGTTTAGCCCCATTAGAAGTCTCTCTGTGAAAACTAGAGTTACTAGGAATGACTATCGGATACTCTGCTTAGCTTCCCTCAGTGTCAAACTTCTGCTTTGATTTGTACAAACTGTTAAGCATCTAGTGTTTGTACCTGTGATTAGTCTTTGTGTCCAGTTGAGGATTTTGATTTGCAGTGCCTTCTGTGTGGCCACAAGAGTTTTGAAGCATGTACCAATGGCACAGAAGCAGTGCTTATACAGTGAAGGTGTAATTTTAGAAATGCAGTCATGTTTTTTAATGGATTGATATAATAATAATTTTTATTGTTTGTTTGTTTGTTTTTTCTTGTATTGTTCTTGAATTTTATTTTTGACTTGCTTTAATAATCAGACACAGCAGCAGTCCTCACTTATTTGGTGACTAAGGTAAGATCATGAAGATGTTCAAAGAACAGAACAGAACAGATCTATGTACCTCTAACCATTACACAGACTTGGCTTGGAGCATGTAAGTCCCCCTGAATATGGGACAGAGGCTAAAAATGCAGACCACTTAATTATGCCAACAATATAATAGACACTCTAAGGCAAAGTAATATGTATTCCTGAGTGCTGATGCAGGGGGAGGCTAGGGAGGTGGAGAGAAATAAAGAATTGTGTTTGCAGGCAGAAAAATGATTAGCAGTATATATGTATGCAAAAGGAGGAAGTGCAATGTCTCTTTATATGGGCTGTCTGGTTATTGGAGTTATGATGTGATCGTCTGATCGGTGGACACTCAGAGCACCTGACATATGACAGTCATGTCCAGCCTAAACTATTCCAAAGCTCCATAAAATGCTGATGATTACATGATACATGGCATACCTCTATCTTTTTTTTCTAAAGGTTGCACCTGACCTGAATGCCCTGATCTCTTCATATTAAAGCAGGAGGATTTCCTTGTTTGTATATTGACTAAGTTATTGTCAATGCTATCCTCAATGAAGGGTCATATGTCCCAAGTTTCAAGATAGCCACCCTACTGGTTTTCAACATCTTTTTTGATATAGGCAAGTTGTACAATTTGCCGCTTTTATTTAGGTACTGAGATAAATTCCCGGTATATTAGTGTATCTAGTGTGATAAAGGGTTCAGTAAGGATCACTTTTGCTCACCTGCTGGCATTTTTTCATTTTGATGACTTTTGGTACAACCTCTACTGCAGCGCTGTACAGTGATTTTTGAATTGTAACCCTCCCTCAGCCGCTGACTCAACTCAGCACTGCTGTGGGCACCAAGGCGGGTGCCGAGTAAGAGGAGGACAGTACATTTGAAGGGGCACACAGCATGAGCGCCACACAGAAACTACTTTGAAAATAATAATGTCATAATAAATAAAACATCGCTCTGCCACTCCGAGTGTAGCGAATGGCACACAGAGCACGCAGAAAAGGAACTACTTTTAATGTAATAATAAATTAAACACTGCTTTGCTGTGGACTGCCACCCCAAGTCAGCTGCCTACCCAGGAAATTATATAGTCCATGTCACTGACTGCCACTAACTGGCCAAAAGACTCTTACATACAAAAACTCAAAATAAAAGGTATTGTTAAACTCCTGTTGATATTCAGTGTATTTAGTCATTATTCTATTTATAATAATGCCAATGAAAAAAAAAATATTGCAGAGATTTTGTTGCAAAAGCCAGTGTATCATGGTATGTAACTTATCTGATGTTTTTCAGAGGGAATTGTTTCTAGCCCTGACTGCCTTATAACTGTTTTCACTCCATTACTGAAGAACATGTTTAAAATGATCTCTTAACAAATATAACTCTTAAGCCAGTCTCAAAGCAAAATAAAGTCTCTAAGATAATAGCTGCATTGCAAGTATGGTGACTAAATCCAGGTACAAACGTAAACTCAAATATTATAATCCTCAGGATTATAATACTTGACCGAATTGCAGAATAAATGAATATTCTAATGTCAAAGGCTGTTGGTATTTATACGGGACAAAGTCTATAAAGTACACAGTTTTATCATGAGTTTAGATTCTGAAAAAAGCATTTGGCAAGACCAAATGTAATTATTTCATTTTAGGACTGTGTTGTTTTTCCTTTACTGAAAATATCATTTATTGGATAAGGCTGACTTTAACCTATACATTGTGAAAATTAATGTCTTCAGTGAATGGGTCTCCCCCCCCCACCTTCTATAAACTTGGGAACTAGACAGGTGTGCCCACTCAGTGACTATGTAAGAATGATAAGTATTCAAGCAAATGTTTAAGATCGCTTTGTTTGCCAATGTTTGTCAACTGAACACAGCTGAAGAATAAACAGTTTCCCTGAATCGAGGAGTGCAGGTACAAGTGAGAATAAAATGGATTGTGAGATTGAATGCTGATTAAGTCCAGTGCCTACGGTAATGTAAGAGATTGTTTGGATTGAATGGAATGGAGTGAATTGGACAGTACTTGGTTGGAATAGGTTACACTTAATTGGGCTGACATGAGGGATAGTTCAGAAAGGAAGATTAATGGACTTGCAAGGTAAGTATTGGTGCCATGACAGTGATTCATTTTGAAGTAGGTTGCATCATAATGGCAGCTCACACTTAAACTGCTCTGCAAGTCGCGTTAAGGCTAATGAATGTTTGAAATAACATCTGTATGCAGACATGTAGATTACCACTCAATTCACAAGGTAGCTCTACTGTTCTCTCTCAGCGCTCTACTAGTTGGTGTATTTGTAGCAAAACAGGGTTTCTGTCAAATAGCAGGAATCTTACATGAGATTATACATTACAGTTACCAATAATGGCTGAAATTTACTATTGCATATTAAGTGTGTTGTAATTCTTTCATAGCATAGATTGGTTGGTGAAATAGAAAGTGCTCATGTTCTCATCAGTCAAGTGTAGCAGGAACATTAAAAAGAATTCACAGCTTCAGTGACCAGGTACTGACAAAGTGATCATATTTTTGTATTGATTTACCATGCAGCTCATCTGTCCACTACATTAAGGCAGTGGTTCTCAATCTGGGGGTCAGGACCCCCCAAGGGGTTGCAAAATATTTTTTGGGGTCACAAGATGATTAAAACATTGGAAAGAAAAACATTTTTAATATGTGAAATTGTCATGATAATTATTTTCAAATTTTACTCTTACTCTGTTTTCTTGTGAAATACTGAGTAGTTTTAAAATGCAAGGCCTCCTCTGACAATTAAGCAAATAAAACAACCTCAAAAGGTCATCATGTTTTAGGTGGACTGTTTGGCACCCTGCATATGCAGCCTTTGAAAAAGATTGAAAACCACTGCATTGGAGGAGCACAGTACACAGGGTGGCCATTTGGATGCTGAAGTAAAGTTGTAGCACATGTAGAGTTCTGAAACATCATTGCTATCTGTGATTAATAATAACAATGAGTTCCCTCTTTCTCTCTGTACCATCTTGTGAAACTTCTGTTGTAGCATAGCTATATTTATTCATAATAATAGTTTTTTGTTCTTGCGAGAGATACACTGCCTATATTGCATGTGATTGCCACAAATACCATGTATTTTAGGTGAACATGCTCATAGCTGGGTCAAAAATCCTGGGTGGACTGAGTCAGTAGATAACCACCTTCATGCGACCAGTTAGTCAGAATTGCCATTATTAGATATTGTCTAGCCAGCTATCACAAACTTACCCTGACTATTCTGAGCTTTCTTCCTGAACTGGACACCGATGCAAAAATAGTTGTCTATTTTGTGACCTTGGGCTGCTCCTCTGCACTATCTCTAACAGATTTCTTCTCCGAGATGAAGAGCAGTCACAGCCAGGCTCGGCTGTCGCTAGAGATGAGCAATGCATGGATAATTCAGTTACAATGGTACAAAATTAAATGGAGATTATATAAAACACACACAGAAGCACACACATGCACATCCACAGTCACCCACTTGCACACACCCATCCACTCAAATTCACACTCATACAGAAAGTTCTGCACACATTTGTATTCCTCACGCCATTATTATGCAAACGCTATTGCATGCAAAAGCAATCTCACATACATGCTGTGTCCTGATATTTCTACCTCACAAATACGCACAGTCTCTGACACATACAGTACAACTCCACACTCAAACACTTGATGGCAACTCAAGCAAACGGGAAGCCATTTATACCTAATTACTGTCATTGATAAATTATAATACAACAAAGGGCTTTATGGCTTTCTCACATAGGAGAGACAACACATAATCCCCCTCTCTGTCTCTCTCTCTCTCTCTCTCTCTCTCTCTGTCGTTCTCTCTATCTTTCTCTCTCTCTCTCCATGCATGACACAGCAGTCAAGCCAGTATAGTCTGGCTGACAGTAGCTAGATGTTATGCCATAATTAGGAGGGTTATTTGCCTGTTGCTTATAGTTTGCCATATATCTTACTGTGGATATAAAGGCTGTTGCAGAGTAGTATGTTATTATTTACAATGACAGTGTTTCCTCTTCAACTCTAGGAGCTGTGTGTGTGCATGCATGTTGTAGACAAATGTGGTACTTAAACGTGCCTTGTGTTCATGGCTGTTACAAACCAGATGTGGCTTATCGTTATTAAGTGGAATGGAACACTAATTATGAACTGGTTGAATGCAGTTACAAGATTGATTAGCACACATGTTGAATTCATTAGGTGTACTCCAACGACTGCTCATGATTTGATACTTAATACACTACATCACTGCCTGTCATCATATTACATACAACCGATACTCGTTCTGTGGGGATTGCATTTTACTGACAGCTGTCATCTACATGGCAAGTACCTCCCACCTGACTCATCAGTCTTGTTAACATTCTGTGTAGTCATTTCACAAATGCTCTCATCTTCAGTGACTTGACATGAGAAGCTTCATTAAAAGATGTGAGTAAGTGTGATGGCAAAATGCACAATGGCTACTGCAGTCCAAGACAAAGAGTTGGCTGAGGAGAATGAGCTGCTGGGAAAGAACAAGTCTCAAAGTTTCATGAAATGAGCACATTGTCTTAAAATCAAATATGTGTTCTCTGCACAAAAGGTGTGAGAAATACATTTTCTCACCATGAGAGGATTATAGGAGACATGAGCACAAGCAGGCTGTGGTCTGATGCTGAATTAGTGCAGAGGAAAGTAAACCATTGAGCATTAAATGTCATTTCAACATCTTGTCTATGCTATAGCTTTCTTATAGCTCAGGATCTGTTTGGCTACGTAGAGCTCTGTTGCATTGTTACATTTTTAAATAATTCATAGACAGTTGTAAGTACAAAACGTGTTTTATTTTTGTCACATACTAAAACAGAATACAATAATAATGCAATAAAAAATGCAATAAAAAGTACCAAAGACCAAAGCAATAAAAATATCAACAAATAACAGTAACAACAGTAAAATAAAATGATAAAAACAATAAAAATATGAAAGTGATAAGTGGAAACACAAGCGTTCATGCTGCTCTAAATCCACTATAAGCAAACTAAATTGTGTAAAAGAGATTAACCTGCCCAGTTTTGGTAATCTCTGCACACTGTACCTCTTGTGGGGAGCACAGCTCTTGAAAGTGAGCATCCTTCAGTCAGTCCTGACACAATGATTCTCTAGCACTAAGTAGTCTTATGTGCTAGTACAAAATGAAATGGATTTATATGATAGAGGACCTGAGAGATACTCTGGAAGTATTCCAATAAGAGCTTTATTGACAAACTGAATGCTCCTCCTCACTGCCAGCGACTGACAACCAACTTTCTCATAAATTAGGCAGTGGTGAGTTGTAAAGCTATCCTGTTATAAACTTATGGGCAGAATGATATTCAGCATCAAGAGGTTTAAGAATGGAAGCAGGACAGTGCATGTAAATGACATCACCATAGTCCAAAATGGATAAGAAGGTACAGACTGAACAAGATGCTTTCTATGAATCTGTGTAAAACATGCTTTATTTCTGTAAAAGAATGACAGTTTTGTTTCTAAGGAGTCAGTCAGTTCATAAATATGTTAGTTAAAGCACAGCATGTCATCAATAGGAAGATACTCTTTCAATTGATATTCCATCTGAAGCTCTAGTAGTAGTTTACTTCCATGATACTCGAGAACGGAACAGGACCTGCCCTTAACTCAACAGTTTCCATTTTCCAAACCCTAACTGTGAGCAAAACTTTATTACGCCTTAAAGGATAGGTTCAGCATTTCAGTACAGCCCATATTTAAATGTCAGTACCCATCATTTATAGCAGTACACAGCACAACCTCACCACTGGTTCCTGTGATGAGAAACTTACCACTCTGCTGCAGTTTCTTGCTAGCCTTGCTAGTCTTTCACTCCTTTTCAGACTCAGAAACCTTTTGAAAACAGGAAACTCACAACATAGTCAAATACATCATGAAATTGTCTACCCAGAGAAGTAGCTGCAAACAGTGCCTTGTAACAAGTTTTATTTATCATTTACAACAATACATTGCTTTGTATACATCTACACCATTCTGCTTCTAAGTTAACTAATGCTGAGTTCAACTGAGAACTTTGAATTTCCATCCTGTAAATTTCCAACCCACAACCACATGGTGTTCATGGTCTCCAAGAATGAATGCTCTTTGGTTTTCGCCTTGGAAAATTCACAATTTCTTCTTCTCGAGAGCCTTTATTTATCCTGAGTTGTTTGCTATAAAAAAACAAACAAACATCCTAATTAGGCCATTACCAAATACTTTTAACTTATCATTTATAAGCAGGGCTAGATTTGTGCACACCACCAGTCAGAATGTTTAAGTTTAAGCAAACCAAAGTTGCATAAAGTATTTTTTCTTCTTTTGCTTTTCATTGCAAGATATAATGAGAAAAAAATATAAAGCCCTCACCACAGATGAAAAATGTATTCACCTGACCTGCCCCTTATTTCTCAAAAAATATTTTCCATAATTGAATTACGTTTGTAAAAGTAATAAACTCCTACAAATAAAAACAACAAACCACTTATGCTTGGCTCAATTTATTATGTCATGGAGGTGATGTGTGATTGTTAGGCTACGAGGGACAACAGCAGGTCTTCCAGTTGGCTGCTTTTCAAAATTCTGATGCACTATCTTATATTAACAATATGAAAGAGAACAAGCATGCAATCAATGTTCAACTGTGACTTTCTACCTTGGCACTTTGAATTGACTGAATTGACTCACCAAAGATGCGAACTTGTCTCTCTGGCTTAACAAACCCAGCATTTGCTTTGCCGGCCAAGCTAAAATAGAGAGTTATGCAGCAGCCTGGCTCACAGTGCCTTTATAGCTGTGTCCTGTGGTGCCATATGAACAGTAAGGTTTATTGAAATTTGTGGTGTCAGCCAACAGAGTGAATAGTACTTGGTGTTGGTCACCACTGAATACTTAAAATCAGCTGGGGACTGTGTACCAGTAATACACATTCAATGAGTAGTTAGATTTTGTACCTGGCCAGGCCCTGCACCCCATTAAATGACAGATGAGCCCTTATGAGACTGGGCTAGAGTGGCTATGTCCTCCTCCTGCAGTCATACACACATAGATCAGATTGAAAGAACATTGTATAGCAGTGCAAATTTAGTTTTTTCTTTTGTAATGTGATTGTAATGTGAAAGCACTGTAAGTAAGCTGCACCTTTAAGACCACACTTGGACTCAAGATGAAGGCAGGAGGAAGGGGAAAATAAGCCTCTTTACACACACATACAGCCATGTGCCTGTACACACATGCGCTTGCACGCACACAAACACACACAGAGGCACACACTGTAGATGTGGGGGATTGTTTGCTGTGTTATTGCTTCTTTGATCTCTAATGGGGTAGAAATGGTCCATCTGCTGCCATATTAAACCCTGTGATTTATCAAGCCTCCCTCCACTATAGATGTCCATGTTTTCACCTGTTTTTTTCTCTCCCACTCTCGCCCCTCTCTTTTTGTTTGCCTCACCATTTACACACACCCACACTCACATTTAAAGACTCACCTACACACATTGATACCAACCTGTATATACGGAGGACATTATTATGCAGCACACGTAAGGTGTATTTGTGCTATTGGTCCATTCTTGCCCATTAATCTGAATCCTCAACCCCCAGCCAGACCATTCTCTGTTCACCCTGTCACCAACACAACTATTGCAGCCACACAACTATTGCAGCCACACCTGTGTGTGCATGTGTGTGTGTGTGTGTGTGTGTGTGTGAGGATGTGTGTGTGTGTGTGTGTGTCTGTGTGGATGTGCCTATTTTTGTGTGCACATGCATTTGTGTATTTGCAATTATGTGTCTTCAGGCTCCTCTGTCTTCCCATCCGTCTGTATGTTTGTGCTTTTACATTTGACTGGCCATTTGTCAGTCTCCCCTGTGTCTCTTCTACTCGTCACTATCAGAGCAGCGAGAGGTGACAATTGTGTGTGTGAATTTGTATTGGTTTGTCCTATCTGTGATGGAAATGGCCATGGGAAATTATTTCCACAACAGGTGGGCTGGCAATTGGTACTTTGTTTCCAGTACTGAATGCGTTACAGCCTCTTCTAGTGGTCTTTGGCTCAAGCAAAACAGGTTGCTAATGGCTACAGACAAGCAAACAGCCAGGACCCTAGAGAGTCAAAACTCTAGCGCCATGGAAAAAGAAATTATGTTTCAATTCAAATAGGCTTTTTGTGGCAGTGTAATATTGAATATGTGAGTAGGTAGCATGCATTTATGTTGCAAGAAAATAATTTATGTTTGAGGATGCTTGTTTGTTCCCGATTTTGCTACATACGTATTAAAATGAATCACTTCTTTTGTGTCAACATCTGCTGTGTTTAGTTTCTTTGATTACTGTGATAAACTCCTGTTTAGTTAAGGATTATTAATATTCATCACAGTGTAATTTGTCAATGAAAGCATTTCAGATCAGTGCTTATGCTATTGACAACGTTTTGCATGAGAACAGGCCAGCTCTCCCATACCCTACTCTACATACACAGATACACACACATGCATATTTGCACATTTACGACTGCAGAGGGAGAGTGAGAAAGAGAGAGAGAGGGAAATATGATAAAGTTTGGGGATAATTGTTGAGTTTGTGATTGCAGCACAGAGATTTTGGAGGGCGATAATTACAAACATTGCTGCTGGTTGTGAGGAGTTTGCAAAAGCATTGGAATTATTTTTTGAAAAATACAGCTCTTGTCTGCCCCAGCAAAAAGTAGAAGAAATGGGAAGCCCTCATAATATTTTACTTGGAAAGGTTCATTTACATAATAATGATGATAATAATAATCTACTGTTGTTCTTTCTAAACACATTTTTTTAGTAGAAAAAGTTTGCTCAGATACTTTGTCACTGTTGTGTATCATCAATCTGTGATGTCCAGTGCTCCAGGGGTTATCTTGTGATTAAGTGTTGTGATTGAATTTTTTCTTGTATCCACTGTCCCTCAACCTGCCTTATCTACCTCTATCTCAGTTAGTGATTTCCCAGAATGCCTTCCAACATCTCCAGAGAGCTTACCTGTACTCAGTACTTACCTGTATTCAGCTGGGTTTTACATGTAGGTGGAGAGAGCAATAATGATACCGAATTTCCAGCCAAGAAAAAAAAAATAGAGTTGCACCCCACAGTGCCCCTTACTCAAAGCACAACTTTCCTTGTGCTGGCATTGCATTATGGACTATTGAGGCTGGTGTATCTGGAGAAACTGGTAATCTCCTTTTCTACAGAGGATTTCTCCCTGTGTATGCTTGTTGAATATCAGTAAAAATGGGTTTGGAAAGTAGCCCTTGCTGTTTGATTTGAAGCATTTCCCCCACTGTAGCTACACTTCAAATATCCTGAAATGATGTCCTACTGTGCAGGTTGCTCCAGTTATCCACAGAACTAGGAGAAATGCACCACCAAACAATACAATGTACCCACAAATACCAGGTCCATCACCTGTGGCTATAACTGAGAATCCCCATTCTCATGGGAATCCCATCTGCAGTGGAATCTGTCTCAGCTGGCTACACTGATGGCTCTGCTGTTTTACATGGAGTCCTGTCAGTGTGCGCCTCTCTATCCCAGCCCCCATGCAGAAGGTATGAGAGTGATATGGAACATTAACACCTCTGTTGCAGTGTTGTTCTCATACATATCTCAGCAGTGTGAAACCAGATGGATAATTTCTCTCAGGGGAGGTGGGTATTGCACAGACTCTGTTATTCACTCCTGTACCCCATGAACACTAAATGTAATGCATCTACTCAGGTGAGTATCACACTGGGTAATATGGTTGTTAACATTATAGGTGCTACTCCACTGAGGCATCATCTGCATCAAACAAGACGTTTGATGTGTGTGTGTGCGTGTGTGCATGCGTGTGCATGTGTCTGGTTGATTGCATGTGAGTGTGTGTGTGCCCATATTCTAGCATCTGTGGGTTTATGATGCCTTATGTGTGTGAGGCAGTCAGTGTAAATCATTGCACGTTGTGGAAAGGATTATGAAGTGACACTCTGAGGTATTGATTAGCTGAGTAGGCTTCTCTTCAGCTCTCCAGTCTTAGTCCAGTCTTTCCCTGCTGCTGCTGACCTGTCAATTGCTCATACCAGTCCCATACATCTTCTTCTGCACAACAGGACTGGCTTCATGTTACCATCTAATTCTACAAGCTGCCAATAAACCTTCCTCATGAGTTATGTTTGAAAAGGACAGTAAATAATGTTTTTATTGAGCTGAATTATAGAATTTCAATTTCAAGTCAGTAAGTCTTTGGTACAGTTTATGGTGCCCAGTAACTGACACAAAAGGTAGAAACACTGACCTCATTTTAGAACCTAAACCAATCTCAACCTGCCCTCACACTAATGATCCTAAACACTAAACAAAAGGTTAACCCCGGCCCTGACAAGAATCTTTTGGCTTTTTACATTATCATGAGTATCAGTTGAAACTCAATAGACTTCCAAGTGACACATACTAAATTGATAACTTGATGGACAAATGGTCAAATGGTCAGGCTCCAGCTTGTGTCTTAGTGGTGGAGGCTCTCCTTTGGATCATCTCTCGTTATCCAGAACCAACTTAACTTTTTTTCTGCTGCCTCAGTGTTATTGTGAATGGCTCTCCTTCCTTCTGCTTGCCCCCATGATGCCCAGAGTGTGGCTGACTCTGTGGCAGACTCTGTCAATTATTCTCATGTGAATAATTGACAGTTTGAGTTCCTCAAAACAATACCTATCCAACGTCATTGTACTGGGGTTCCTGGAGTCTGTAGCAAAATGGAAACCTGGATGGATATTTGGATGGATAGATTGCACTAAGGGTAACTGGGAAAACATCTTTCTGTACAGCCTTTTGGGTGTACTGTTCCAGCACATACCATGCATGGTCTTCCTCAACATCTCATGTGGCAGATTTCTGAACTTCAAGTTTGAGTTGCCCTAAATGCTCTATTAAATGGCCATAGCCCATCACATTTTTTCACTATCATGCTATCAATTTTTTTTTTCAGTGCATCCGCTGTCTCTGTGCACACGTCTTGTGAGCTAACCTTCTGGCTGTGAGAACATGTTTTACCCCTTTAAATGGCATTCTTTCAAATGACCGATTAAGTTAGCAATAGTGGAATTAGCTTTGCTGCTGTCATCTTTGCATTGTAAGCTGTACAGTTAGCTGTATGACTACTTTCTGCTTCCAGTTTAAAGTAATCCCCAACTGTACACACATGACTGCTGGCCAGCTGCTTTCCAAGAGTGCACTGTAGGCTACTGCTGTCAGCTCTGAGCAATGCCTGTTTACAGAAAATAGTTGTGACATCAGTTTATATAAATGTGGCGAGAATTCCATAAACACATGTACCAAGATGATTTCAGCAGGATCAGTGCAGTTGATATGGCGCTTTTAACCATGGCATTGTTACTCATAATTTTGCTCTTGACACTAGGTTTTGATGCCTTAGAAGTAGCCATCTCCCATCATATATGTATCCCACATTAGTGCTGCAGTGGTCAATGTACCTTGTACTTTTTGTATGAATTTGGCATATCGCATGGAATTGCTCCCAAATTGGTTGTCAGATTGTTCCTTGTGTTTTACGGTGTCAAAAAATGAAACTCTCCTAAATCATCCTAACAAATCCTCTTAGATAAATATAACACTGCAGCTGAACCGCACTGCTGTACTTGACATGCAGTCATCTACATCTGGATGTGCACAGAGACTAGAGTTACACAACTCCTCTCTGGTGACAAAGGAGCCGTGATACCTATGGGTCTGAATCCACAGTGGATGAGGAAAAAAAATTAGATCCTTTATGTGAGCTGCTCATTGTATGTCAGGAAAATGAGACTTAACATCATAAGGTCCACTGCCATTTATCTTCCCAAGAATTCTCTCAGAAGAAATGGTGAGATAATTAAGCACATAGATGTACATGCACATGCGTTCACACATGTGCCTATACACACACACACACACTCAGAGACACACACTTTGATCGATGAAGGTACTCCCCATGCTCCCAATGGGCAAAGACGGCTCATGCAAACAGATGGGTGTAATCAGTAGTTAAAGGTCATGTTAATTATACACACAGAGTGTAAAAACACACACTCACACACACACACATTCAGGGTGAGATGCATATAGACACTTTAAACAAAAGGACCCCACACGCTTGGATGGGTTCGGTTCGGCAGTTTTTTTTATCTCACAATCCTGAGTTAAACACAGTCACAATGTATTTATGACTCATAATAATAATAACTAATAATTAAGATGCTGTAGTTTTCTGTGCTGCTGCAGCAGTGCTTGAGTCATTGTGTCACACTAACAGTGAGTCACATAGGATTACTGTGTTTCTTACCAGCCTTTTTTTTCCAATATTATTATTTAGATTAGCCTTCATAGTCAGATAAGGGCTGCAAATTTGGCTCAGTAAACTCTGTGTATGTATGTAAACTGTGTGTGCATGCATGCGTGCGGTTGTGCACCCGTGGGCGTGTGCCTGGCCGCGTGTTTGCCTTGATGTGTTTAACTGTGAACCGCGGCACCGTGCTCTCCTTTGTGTGGCTGTTTTCATGTTGTTTCTCTCTCTCAGTTCCCTCAGCAGGAAATGCAATATTGTCAGTGCCTAAGGCTGAGAGGTTTTAACGTAGTTACTATTGTCTTTTCTCCCCCCATCCACCCACATCTCTCTATCTCTCCATCTTATTCTGTCCTGGCTCAATCTTGTCTCCTCTGGCTTCTCTCTGTTCTTTACACGATTAAAGTAGAAGTGCTCATAGCCCCAAATATCTCTTTATTTTACTTTCCCTCTCTCTGTGCGTCCGTCTGTCTGTCTGCCTGTCTGTCCTCTGTCCATGTATCTCACCAAATTCATATTTCACTGTCTGTATCAGGTCACATCAGTCACATTCACATTTTCACAATTTTTGTAAGAGAATAAAAGAGTAGCACTTGAAAGAATAAAAGAATAGAATGTAAGTATATGGGAACACAACCATGCATTTGCCACTTTCTATCTATCATGAATTTAAATTTGCAGGTGGTGGGAAATCAATAGCTGTTTCAAATTCACCTAAAGTTCAGGCTACTCAGGAGAGAAAGAAAGAGAGAGAGAGAGAAGGGATCATTGCTTTCCTTTTTTTTTTTTTGCTTTCAGGATGGGAGTGATGAAGCAGAGTCAAGAGGGAGAGCTGAAAGAGACAGAGAGCTGTTCAGGCCTCATGGCAAATGTCCCTTAACTGCCTTGTTCTCTGTCAATCACAAAGTAATCTGTCCCCTATCATGCAGGCAAACAACTGTACAGTGCCTGTGTATACATTACACATTTGTAAACATAGGCATAACTTTGCTCCTCTTCTCAGTAACTCAGTGGACACTTCAAATTAAATATTTTTCTGTCTTCCTTTTTGTCTCTCACTCTTTCTCCTTTCATCACACATGCAAACACACACACAGCAAACACAGGCTCAGCGTGAACTGTTGTCTCACTCCATCTGCATCCTGATTTGTCAATTTATGGCCTCAGCTCACCTGAGTGGCTCATACTCATACCCACACACAAGCACACACACACACACACACACACACACACACACACACACACACAGGCTAAATGTACATACTCAAGTAAGTAGCAGCAGTATCAGTCCCTCCAGTCCTACAGTATGGACCAGCGGAGCGAGTGATAAGACCAGGATGAGAGAGGGCAGGAACGGATGCACGACGGCAAGCAAAGAGGATGTGGGTTGGCATATTTCTTCCTTCCTTTTCCGTCAGGTGTTATCAATGGCCATAGACCATCAGAGCGTATGATAGGGGAAGGCCACAGGATGGAAGGAAGGAGAGAAGGAGGTAGACTTGGTGATAGGATTGGAGGGGGGCAGGGTAAAAAAGAGAGTGAAAAGGCATTCCTGTAAGGTCTTACGAAGTAGAGCGACAGCGGAGGAGGTGAGTTAATTTTAGAAGAATGGCAAAGAAAGGCAGGAGATTGGGTAGAGACAGAAGGATCATCCTTCTCACAGTATTACTGTACAGTACTTTGGGGAAATAGAGTGATAGGAGAGGGGGAGAGAGAGAGAGTCTCTTAGTGGCTACTGTTGGTGGAAATGGACCAGCAAATCAACTTACATCGAAATATGAACGATGGATTTAAGCAGAAAGGATTGAGAGGCGTATGGTGGATGGAATAGGAATGGAAAGAAACTCATATCCCACACCTCTATCTTCTAGATAATAATAAAGTAATGGGGAGAGGGAGTGAAGATAGATGAGTAAGAGTGGCACGGTTTCACTAAGTATCTCATGGTGCGTCTGAACAGCCGTCCTCATGAGGCAGATTTTCATTGTTGTTGCCTGTACTGTGGAACAAACAGCCTTAAGCTCAGTCCATGGTGCTGAGCCCCAGCAACACGGTACATGTAATAAAAGTGTTTTCATTGTTTCAAAGAAAGAAAGAAGGGGTGATGGATGAATGGATGGAGGTTCAGCCTCTAATTGTAACTCTGCCACACAAGCAAGGCTTCAAATGAAGTCCATGTTCATGGGTTGGTGATTAAACAGGTCCCTAAAAAAAGCAAAGCATCTCAACTCTGATATGCGGAGGTTAAATGAACAAATATTCAAGGGATCTCAACAATAATTTCTCTTGGACAAAGACAGTTTCAATGGACTGCCATTGTGTCTATTTATTCGCCCACATGAATGGGAACTGGTTGTTCTTTATGAAGCTGGCAGCTCATGCTGTTATTATTAACAGTGCTCCATGAGCAAGGGAGAGCCAAGAAGTTGTTGAGATGAAAGAGTCTGGGATATGGGCTCCTGTCATGTGTAGGCATGAGGAGAATAAAATTGACAAAGGACAAACAAAGCATTTAACCAGTAATTCAGATAACAAATTCTTTAAGGAAATCACCTCATATAAGTTTGTTTAAAGCTCTACTATTGAGATGTGTCACTCATTAACTGAATGAATTTGAAATATTCTGCGCTCTAAATTCATGATGTTTAAATATTAATAGTCTTAATCAGAATATTAGATACAGAGTATACATAACATTGTGCACTATACTACCCTATAAAGTGTGTCCCTCTCTCAAAGTTTCATCCTGCAGTTGTAGGTAAAAAAAAAATGCAGCTTAGTCATGAGGTGTATACCACTTGCAAAGCCAGCCCTTATTATCCAGTTTTTGCTAATATATATATATATATCGAGCAACATCGTCAATGACATATTAATGATGTGCCTCAGTTTGCTATGAATATGTAATGACAAAGAGCTTCTCTGAGGTAACGAAGCATCTTAAGTTTCTACACCATTACACGAGCTCCACAAGCAGTATGCTGAAATAGACACAAAGGTAAAGTGAGAGAGAGGCTCGATAGCACAACATGAGCGGGTAATTAAACAGAGGCATTTGGCGTGCACTCTGGCGGTACAATCCATGAGAGTGTGCCTCCTGAAACTGCTTCCTGAAATGTAGGATAACAGCAATAATGAAACTCAAAGAATATTAATGTTTACTTATAATTTGTTTTGGAGTCAAAAACTTAAAGTTAGGATTTTATTTCCCAATGCCCAATTCTCCAATTAAAATTAATAACGCATATTACTGATTTGTGAAGCCATGCCAACGTCTGTGTATCTGGGCAAAATTAAATAGAGTTTTTATAAAGTTTTTAGTCACTTACTTAACAAGTGCATATATGTGGTATGTGTGTATAGATATAGATATGGATATAGATATAGATATGGATATAGATATAGATATAGATATAGATATAGATATAGATGCGCCCAGTGCCAGAGGCAGCAAAAAATCTTTGAACCTCCACCATGTTTGACTGTAGGCACTGTGTTCTTTTCTTTGTAGGCCTCACTCTGTTTTCTGTAAACAGTAGAATGACGTGCTTTGCCAAAAAGCTCTACCTTAGTCTCTTCTGTCCACAAAATGTTCTCCCAGAAGGATTGAGGCTTACTCAGGTACGTTTTTGCAAACTCCAGTCTTGCTTTTTTATGTCTCTGTGTCAGCAGTGGGGTTCTCCTCGGTCTCCTGCCATAGCGCTTCATCTCATTCAGATGACGACGCATGGTCTGAGCTGACACTTTTGCACCCTGAGTCTGCAGGACAGCCTGAATATGTGTGGAAGGTGATTGAGGATGTTTATCCACAATTTGAACTGCCATGCATTGCATTCTTTCAGCAATTTTTCTCTTCCGTCCACGTCCAGGGAGATTAGCCACAGTTCCATGGGTTTTAAACTTCTTGATTATATTGCGCACAGTGGACAAAGGAACTTCAAGATCTCTGGAGATGGTCTTGTAACCATGAGATTGTTCATATTTTTCCACAATTTTGCTTCTTAAGCTTTTTTCTTCTGCTTTTTGTGTTGTTCCAATGCACATAAAGGAAATAAACATGTGTATACCAAAAACATTTGTAATTGCAACAAGTTCTGGGAGACATGGTGTATTTTCTGGAAAAATTTGAGGGGTGCCAAATCTTTCGTTCATGACTGTATGTCAGAAGTCAGGAGTTACCTTGTGTCCCATGATGATGGGCATGAGTGTGTGTAGCAAGTTGAACTCTGCCATGGTGACTGTGATGGAGACTTGGAGTAGAGTGAGACAGGTAAGTCTGGTTGGGATGAACTCCTCCAGGACTGATATCTGCTCTGGTGTGGCTGGACTTCGGCTCTCCTCAACCACTTCTGCAAGAGACAATAACGCAACGACAGGTAGTACAGCAAAAACCATGCTAAGTTTGGAACAATTATCTTTTTTTTTTTCTTTTTAATGCAGTGACACAGTAATGGAAGAGTGTTTGCTGTGATGTTGACCTGTGCAACAATCAGTGGTTTGCCTATTTTTGTTTGCTTGCTTGTTTCTCATAGGTAAATGTTACCACAAGCATGTAATCTACAATGTGTTATTTGAAATAAACTGAACAAGTGGGAAGGGCCAAAGACATCAGAAGTTGAGTGACTGAGGACTGATTTACTGAGAAAAGGAATCAGCTCTAATGCACACCCATTTCTCTCCCATTCCCTAGGCCGTCAGGTTTAAAACAATAGAAAGGCCTTTCAAACAAAAACCATCACCTCATGTACCAAATAAAATGAACATGCACTCTAAATGTACTGGCTTCCTCAAATGATATTCATTACAGTGGCTGGTTCCCGGTAGCTTTGTTTTTGAAATGTTATACAAAATCAATCAGTCAATCAATAACCAGATACATCCAGGAGAGGTAGAGAGGGAAGTGAACCAAATCGGCAAGATACTGAGGCTAGCGAGGTCAGAAATCATCAGAGTGAGGAGTGACCAGAGCACTGAACCACTAAACCATGTCCAGGGCCTGAGCTGGACCAAAACCTGAGCCCTCTGCCAATGAAAGGCCCTGGCTCTGGTCCCAGGACCCAGGCTTGTTCTCAGGTCATTGAAGGTTCTGTTGGACTACATTCCCAGCTCTGAGGTGGGCTCAGAACCTGATCCCACTGCCTTTTTGCTCTCTGGCCTAGTGCCGCGGCTCACATCAGGTTCCTCTGGCACCGCCGTGTCCAATCCAATCACATGCCAGGGCTCAAGTCAATATCCACACTTAACGTTCTAACTAGGAGGAACCAAACACTTGCCTGCATGAAACACAGGCCTGTGTAAAGGGAATCAGAAAGAGAAAGAATAAAAAACACATGGAAAAGACAAAAAGAACATCACACAAAGAGCATCCACATGTATGCACACCAACACACATGCACACATACACACAATTCTTACATCCAAAAATGCTTTGTATTTTCCTTGTCCACTTAACAGATCTGACTGTGAAATTCCTGTTACTTCCTGTTACCTTTTTCCTCATATTGTTCATGAGCAACCTAACCCAAAAAAAAAAAAAAACTGAACACACTGTAAGTAATTTACTAGTTGGAACCTCCTGCTCTAAACAGGGCAAGATTTTATAAAATTGTGAGATGCTGGCCAATTTGGCTTCTTTTCCATGGCTAGTTTTGTGGAGGAAAGTCATTCTTCCTGAGCTCTTGCAAGTGGGAGATCAGGAGAAGTGGGAGAGAGGATGAGAGGATGACCTAATAGATAGTCATGTCTTTGACCCCCTGACCCTCGCTTCTCTCATGGCAGATGCTCAAACACTCGATTGCCCTCACAAAGCCAAGGCTAGAGCCTCAGGGCAGCTGTCACCCAAATCGCTCACAAACCAGACGCGTCTTGGGCTGCAGCTCTTAGCACATCCATCTTTGTCCCTTTAAATATTCAATTAAACTACACAAATTCAAGTCAAGATACAATTTGGGAAACAAACTCCGAATCAGGCTAGAGAGAGGGACTGGCATACCATCTAGAGTTCCAAACCGGTTTATATAAAAATAGAATAGAATAGAATAGAATAGAATAGACTAGACTAGACTAGAATAGAAAAGAGTAGAATAGAATAGAATTCCCTTATTCAAGTGCGTTAATCTGTGTTATAACCTATGCTTTATATAAAACTCTCTCATGCACAAGAGTAGAGCAGTGGAATAATCATGTGCATATGCTAACATTGCATACATGTAATATTAAGAAAGTTTTGTTAACTGCATTTAAGTACTAGCTTTTGATCTCATATTGTTGCATCTAAAAAAATTAATCATTATCATATTATTCTACTGAAAGACAATAAACAAAATCGAATAATTGCCCAGTCCTTCTCATAGGGTGAAAGAGCACCATGTAAGCCATGTAAATAAAAATCTGGCCAGTACAATTTGTACTTAAATTATATTGTGAGAACATTCAAAGTATTGCATATTATAGGAGGTTTTTTTAAGTATCTGTAAAGTATGTACTTTACTCCAAACAGGTAAAACACAGGCTTAAGAAACAAGAGCAATAGAGAACAGAAGACAAGAGAAGAGAAGACAAGAGAAGACAAGAGAAGAGAAGACAAGAGAAGAGAAGGACTTAATAATTTAAGAATAATACGTATGGCATCTGTTATTTTATCACTCCATCTGCAACAGCTACCTCAGTGAAAAATGTTTCCTCTCTTATCTACTCTCAATTTCTCAATTCCCCCCTGCGGCTCTGACTAGACTGACCTTTCTCCAGCACACCCCTGAGAGAGTACGCTCATATAGAAACAGGAAGGAACAGACTGACCTGCCCAGCGCAAGTCAAAAGCTCTATAGTAATTACCCCATCAACTATTATCTATCGCAGATGCTGAAACAACCGAAACCTACGGATGTTATGGTTTCGCAAAAATTAGAGTTATTGCTACAGATATTACACACAGACACACATTCCAACATACAGCTTTCACAACATCCCTGGGATGAGCTCATCAATAGCTATGCAGGACCAACCACTAACAAAAGGTGTTTGGATTAACCTCCCTAGCATGGTCCAAAAGGTCTCTGCTTTCATGTACGGCTTTGTGTTGAAAGATAGGTTGTGCAAGGAAATAACAATGCGGTGATCATACTGTAAAGTGTGAACTGTTGCAATTTCTGATCACTGGGTGATAGCCTTGGTGTAGTGATGGAAACTCAAGGGCTTTAGTGTCTGAGTAGAGAGAAGAGAAGAGAAGAGAAGAGAAGAGAAGAGAAGAGAAGAGAAGAGAAGAGAAGAGAAGAGAAGAGAAGAGAAGAGAAGAGAAGAGAAGAGAAGAAAGATCAGTCCAGTAAATCAAAGGGAGCATGTGTCACTGTGTAGAGTCTGACCTCGCTGTGGTTTGCAGTAGGGTTCATATTCATGGTCCATGGCACAGGTGATCATTTTGAGGATGCGATGGACAGCGCTGCTGTAGAGTCGGATGTCCAGAGGCCCCACCACCAGCCTCTTGATTGATGTCTCCTGGACAGGGGGCACTGCCTCTTCTACGTTCACAACCGAGAAGTCCTGAGAGCCAATGCACACTGCAGAAAACACACAATACATATCACATTGACCACGTTTACATGCACACCATATTCCGATTTGGGTCAATATTCTGGTTAAGGTAATTTTCTGAATAAGGTGTTTATATGCGCTGCAGCAACTGGAATATTCCGTTTACATGTTACTTGGCATATTCCCATGTTTCAGCGTATTCCACACTCTTATGTGATGCAACACTGTAACCTGCGGGGGCAGCAGTACGCATATAGGCGTCTGGTCTGTCAGAAATACAGAAGAAGAAGAAGCTGTCGCTATTTCTGTGTTTTCTCCCATCGATATACTCCATGATATTTAAGTTTCATTAGCTGAAGGCAGACTGCAGTCTCCTCCTCGCTCCATAAATGCTGGCTCTTGCTGCTTTTCACCGTGGTGTTCGCCATGTCGTTCTCCCCGCTTGCAGTAACCACAGCAACAAAGACGCCCCAGGATTCATTGTGAATCAAGCATGCACAGACGCTGAATATTCCGGTACGGGTCATTTTCCGATTAAGGTGTTCTCTGCCTTTCTTCACAATATTCTGGTTAGAACAGGCATATGCCAGGGGACTTATTTGGAATTTTCTCCAACCGGAATATGACCTTAATCGGGTTTGGTGCATGTTTTTACCTGACTCGCACGCAACTGGAATATTGCAGATATTCCGAATAATACAGGAATATGGTGTGCATGTAAACGCGCTCATTATTTGAATATGGTCTCTGCCGTTTCAGCAAGACATGCTTAAGACTCTTTTTTAAATTCAGCTGTTTATATTCTTTATTTCAGTTTTAAATGGTTTATACTATGCACAAAGACATGCAAATAGAAATGCACCAACTGTAATTTTTTTGGCTGATTCCTATATCTGATTTTTTCCAAGTCTGACTTGCTGATTCCGATTTTTGTCCGATTCCAGTTTTCTTTTTAAGAATTATAATTCTGAGCATACAAATATTTTTTAAACTTGTCTTTAATGAGAAATTCCCAAATCTTATGAATTTCAACAGGTCTCAGAACAATAGATTAATATTATAAGGCACCAATTCTCTGTTATAAAATAATTCTACAAATTCACATCTAAAAATAAAAACTGCACTTGGTTACAGAAGAAGCCTTTTCTTTTTACAGTCCTTCAAATAAAAATGAAAAGCGCAGTATTTGTACCTTTCCAACTTAAAGATGTGCCAACAGGTAATGGAGCAACAGATTAATATAACAAGGAACTAATTCTCTTATAAAAAAATAAATAAATAACTTCGGCTGAATAGAAAATTCAAATCTTGAAATAAAAAGTGCACTTTGCTATGGAAAAATCATTTTCTTTTTACAATTCCTCAACTAAAAATAAAGTGTATTTTTTCTTTTGTAAATGTGAACGGGTGCAACAGGTAACGTAACAATAGAATAATATGACAGGACACCAATTCTCATATTAAAATATAGATCATTCGCATCCAAAAACTAAAGATTGCACTAGGTTACAGGACAAGCGCATGTCATGTAACATGTCAATCAAATGGAGAGCAGAACAGTAAAATTTGTGGAGGCCGGCAGAGAACAGCAGCAACAATAATGATGTTTGTAAGCAATACAACATCACCAAAGCAACATATCTACATGCGTGTTTTCTTTTGCCGTCCAGCTGTTCTGTCATACCCCCATGCCGTCGTCTGCCAGATTCCATGTGAATGCAGCATAAATGTTACCGGCACGCATTCGGCTAAACTGAGACTGACCGGCCGATGGGGCAAAAACATTGGTTCCGAACTTATGCTGATCAATCGGTGCATTTCTACATGCAAAGACACCAAGACAAGGTCAAACCCAAACACCCACAAAATTCTATCAAAATTTTTCACAGGGAATTACACTCAATACCCAAGGTTCACAACATCAGACTCAATCTCACCATATTTAACAGGACTGAAATGTAAATGTGCCAGAGTGTGCTCTGGTTTAGCATCTAGAAAGACTGTCTGCATTCCCAGAAACATCTGTGGGTCTACACTTGGAGTATAGTTGGAGAGGAGTTGTGTCGTCTAACTCTAACTATTTGCGATTTCTTAACCAAACACAAGCAGAGAATCTGTTCATTGGAATATTTCAATTGTGCAAAACACAACAGAGATGGCAATGGTGTGATGCAGCAGTGGGGAGTAGCTCACAGCCCTGAACTGTCAGACTGATGAATATTCCAAATGTCCAATTCTCTCACACAGCTGTCCCTTCATTCATCTCAGGCCTCTATTGCAGAGGTCCACTTTAAAGCCTCAGCTTCCCGGCAATAAAATGGGAGAAATTAAAAATAAAGGAAGGGGGCGGATGAACGGCAGAGAGCAAGCAAGAGGACAAAGAGGTCACAACTTGCTTTATTCCCATTACATTACATTCCACTGCCGCGCTGAACATTCTTACAGCTCACAAAGTCCAGACAGTGAATTTCTTTTTTTTTCTGGAGGAGGCACAGTTTAAATTCCCATTGATTTTGGAGATTTACGAAGGGCACTGGGCAATGTCACTTAGATTTGGCTACGATAGATTAAACCTAATATCAACCATATGGCTGCAGTTATAGTGGTCAGTGGATTGGGCAGGGAAGAGGGTTGAAATTAATCAAGGATTTAGACGATTTAAAAGTATCTCCATTTCCTAAAACAGAAAAGTTCTAATCTGCAGCATTACTGTAATGTGAAGTCAATGGTAAGTGTGACCTGAGTCGGTTAGTATTTCGGTTGACTCAGAGTTTATGTTAGTCCTGTGGCAAAAGAGACTGATTTGTTTGGTTGACACTGGATCTGGTCCTGTCCGAGGAGAAAAGAAACACTGACAGGAGAGAGGCATTCCGATTGCTGATGGTAAACCTATACGTCCCACAGGAGAAGGAGACTGACACTTATCCTGCTGTCAAAAATGAGTTTGACAGCTGAGGATGACAGTATCAATGTTTTTTTTTAATTTAGATTATTATCTGTAGCTGACAGCAGGAGGAAACAATGGCCTAGTCAGACTGAGACGGCAGCAGAGAGAGAAGTAGAAAGACAGAGAAAAACACGGAAGCAGGTAAGAGATGCAGTTCAACATAGACCTGATAAATCCAATCGTCTGAAGTTTTAGTAGCTGAGACATTTCTCAGCTACTATTTCTCAGCTGAACTTTTCTAACTTTCTGTGTACTTTTCATCACAATATCATCAGAGGGTTCTGCTTAAGTTAACCATCACTGTAAATGGTAGTTTCACCAGCGCTCACAAATCAACATTTGCAAATGGGACAATGACAACAATGGCCACTAATCAGTGCAGTGTCAATTAGTTTTGTTTCAAATAGCATCCACAAATATCTGCCTGGCCAGCTAATGATAAGGCAAATGGCTGTCAGTAATTTACAATAACATACTAATCCCCAGGAAGCCATTATCACCCTGCCATATATTTGCATGACCTCCAATGACGTGGCTCATGTAGCTTTCCTATCAGACTTTCCATTAGACACAGTGAGGGAATGCACTTCATCAAGAGATGATCTGAATGTTTTTTCAAGTGCTTAGGTTGTAAGAGATTTGTTTTCCCTTAAGTCAGCAATTGTGAACATCAGTCAGGGCTGATCTATTCTAACCATGATCCTCGTATTTAAACAGAGAGCAGCTTTCTAGAGGCTTTGAAATAAAATGCCCAACAATCAGATGCTAAAGCACAGACATTTGTGGGCCAAATATAACATTTCAACAGAGTCACATTGAAGAGAGAATGTTTGATCTCTTAACGTTAACTTCAGATCTTTCGGACTTGAATAAACATTCTTGAGTGCTACAGCTGAGGAATGAGGAATCCTGCTCTTCTTTAGGCTTCTGCCAGGAAGAGTGACACCTAATTAGCCAAGAGGGGCCTATTCACTTTCTCAAGAGCTCACAGGTAGAGATACAGAGGGGAAACAGTGTATCAACAAGCAGCACAGAGAAAGAAACTCAAATACGTGTCAGCGCAGACTAAACACTCTTGACAGCTACCCTCCAGGTAAGTTTGGGGTGAGAGTGAGGACAGGAAGGGTCAAGGACCAGGTGGCTGCGACTCAAACAAGACAAGCTCTTTCTTTAAGTTTCCAGGGTGCTTGTTTGACAGAGGAGAGAGGAGAGAGGAGAGAGGGAAACAGAGAGAAAGAGAGAGAGAGAGAGAGAGAGAGAGAGAGAGAGAGAGAGAGGGAGAGAGAGAAAGAGAGAGAGAGAGAATATAAGACAGATAGGTAGAAAGAGAGAGAACAAGGCGGAGAAAGAAAGAACTTGACAGATAGATATAGAGAAAAAGAGCAGAGAGGTGGCGAGGTGAGCAAACAAGCTCTGTAAGGAGGAATGAAGCAGACAATACCTTTGCCACTGCCGTTTTCCATTGTGTAGAGGTAATCCATGTAGAAAGCACCAAAGCGCTGCATGCCCACTATCTCTGTGTAGGTCTCCTGTCAAACAAAAGCAGAGCCAGGTAAATATGGCTGTAAGGGAGCAAACAGGCTGATAGCCTTTAAGAGAGGCAGCAACTAGGGTCATGACAGATGCAGTGACGGGGTCAAATCACAGCCAAAGAGTTCTGTTACTGTGGCGCGATCTGCTTACTTATTATTCATTTATTAATGGGGAATATTTGCATTAGGCAATATTAGCTCTGATATCTGGAACAACTTACAAAGAGAAACAACACTGAACTGAACTTCAAAGGTGTCGAACTCTCTGAAGTGGATCAAATTATAAAGTAAAGTAAAGTAACGCTGTTCTACTATTATTACCTATGTAGGCTAAATACAACAGACTCTTTAAGGCAGGGGTGTCCAATCATGTGCCATGGAGGGCCAAGAGGCTGCAGGTTTTCATTCCAACCAAGACTTCCACCAGGTGATTTCACTGATTAGTTCCTCCTTTCTGATACAAGGTGAGGTGATCAGTGAAGTCACCTGGTGGAGGTCTTGGTTGGAATGAAAACCTGCAG
>OMLB01025343.1:2959-21729 GCA_900302555.1 Myripristis jacobus
TAATCAGGATTCCATTCATTTGTTAAACATAATATGTTTTCAAATAGATTGTTTCTGTTTAGATATGTTTATTTCATTTTACTCTATTTTAACTTTTAGCTTTTGGCTTTGTACAACACTTTGGTCAGCTGCAGCTGTTTTTAAATGTGATTTTAAATAAATTTGACTTAACATGACTATGACTACATTGGCAAAAAGGGGCGGTTTTACCAACAACAGGGCTGTTTTTTGTATGGATATGCACCTAACATCACAAAACCGAGCAGGGAAGTTGATCATGGGCCAAAAAAGAGATGAATAATTCATAGTTTCCAAACATGATAACACCGGTTGGGAAGAGTGACCGTGGGTCAAAAATGGCACTGACAAACAGTTGTGGCCTTTTGCAAACAGAACCAAAACCACCAGATCTTATTGGTTCTGTGCTGCGTGCCTGCTTGTATAAAAGCTGTTATTTCCTTGTTGTACATTAATAGTCACCAAGTTTCAGTAGCTGAAGTTTAAACATCTGCACCGATAGACATGGCCGCCTCCTGCCCCTCTGCACTGGCATTATGTTTGGTGTTTTTGTGCCCCTCTCTTACGCAATAGCTATTTTGGGTACAGGGCCTGGGACCATGGGTTGGTTTATATAGCCATGCAAGCAAGTTATCTAATTCCAAAAATGTAACGCTATCTCAACGTACCTCCTCAGGGGTGACTGAAGTGGAAGAGGTGGAGGGGTTAGATAAGGGCCTCCTCATGGTCCATCAGGTTCAATATAAATCCTCACCCTTGAGAGACCAGCACTGACCTTTGCAGGCAGGCTCCATATCATCATGAAAATACCCCCCCGTCCACCGCGACGATCGCCACTTCTGTGCCTGCAACAGCCCGGCTGAGCTGTGATGTCGCCACCAGAGGAAATGAGCAAACTTTTCTGTGCAGATTTTTTTTTTTTCGGAGATGAAAATTTTCAAAATACAGAGAAGACACACAAAAGAAGAAGTAAAAGAGAGAGAATCAAACCACTGCTGTGACACAAATGGAGACTTTCATGCAAAATGAGCGGTCCACCATTAGAAACAAATTGATTCATACTCTTACAAAATAATTGCACACATGCAAGAAAGGCAGTTTCTGGGTTGCAATTAAAGTTGTGAATCATCTCAAGTCCACAAGATAAGACAGAACGATCTGTGAAACACCGCCTTCCAAGTAGCAGTTTTCCCCCAAAATGGATATATTGTGTTTTGTAATGAAACCCGTCAGTTTTTTCCACCGCCGTCCAAATGCACAATCAAAATATGATTTATCATAAACTAACACCAGCCACGCACCAGACTGCTCTAATAATTATGGTGAGTCAGAAATAAACCCAGAGTATTAAAACCACTTGAATATTAATGGAAGTGTTAAAGCGGAATCACATTTATTTCCTTCCTGGGTCAAGTACAGGAAAGAAAAACACTGTTGGAAAGACCATTATTCAAATGAGAGTGCACAAGCCTTAATAGAAATCAGTCGAACCATTAACTTCTGTTTTAGCACAGCCTAGTAATTTTGTTTCCAACATTTGTGGACATGATTGACTGTGCTGTTCCTGTCTATTAGTTCATGTAAATGTGGCCCCATCAATATTCTCCAAAAAGCCTCATTCAGGACGTAAAAAGGCCCCAAATAAAGCAAAATTAGGGTTACCGTGGTGGCTTAATCTGAACTAATGCCAGCTAAAACCAAAATGAGTGCCCAAGAGTGGTTCCATCATTCACTGTTTGCACCAATCAGAGGGACAATATGGATGTGGAGCAAGGATTCACCTTTGACCTTGCAGATACGGCATGTTGTGGTCATCGCCGTTACCTGGGGAGAGTGTGTGTGTCAGAGCTGTGTGTGTTTATTAGGCTAGATAACATTTTGAATGCTTATCCTGGGAGTCGTCATGTCTTTTTTCATGCATGATACATGATGCATGATTTCGGTCTATTTAATCTTTTGATAATCAGGTCATCCCACTGAGGTGCATAAACAAAAATATACTTTGCGAAAATATAATTAAAACTACATACAAGGGAAGTATAAATTCTCAACACAGTGTAAATCATCGCCTAAATCATTTCAAACCCACCGAGAAAGACCGGGTCTGTGTATTTTAAATCACTGTGCGAAGAATCATGCACTATAAAGTCAATCTGTGTCTGTGATCAATAAATCATGTTGTGTGGTAAATCGAGGGATCTGAAAATCAAAGGGATTTCTGTGTTACTTTTAACAAATTACAACTGAGATTGTGTTGGACACCACTAAAGGAAAATTATTTAAACTTTTTTCATTTCTCCCAAATGCTGCGAAAATAGGCGCTCCCTGCGGAGATGATCAAAGAAGCAGGGATCCATCTTGACACAACACCCTTTCATCTTGCCTCTAAACGCAGCTCATATTGAATGGATAGATTAAAAAAACATTGCTGCTACGTTAGATACGGGCCAGCACTCACACTCCATAATTATTAGCCTGCTGATTGCACATGAGTGTTTTTGGATGTTGTATCTGGCTCTGCCGATGATAGAAGTTGTTGTATTTCCCCCCACATTTTCCTGGCTGTCAAAAATTGCATTCTGAGAAAGCCATACTCCTCTCATCAAGAGTCATAATTTACTTGTCAAAGCAGTCCTCTCAGCATGCGGGAGACTCCCCGGGGTTATAATTGCGAGACAGTTTGGTTCTCCTGAAATGCCTCCAGTCAAGATGGAGCATGGGGCCTGCTAGTCAAAGCTTTGTGTGTTCTTCCTTTCAAAATGTCCATAGAAAATTGTAAAACATGGTAAAATTTGACTAGCTTCACTACACTTTCACCATCAACTCCTTGTCATGGAAGACTTTCAGCACTGATTGCCTTGGTGTTCAGAAGATAAGCCATAGAGTGACACAAGGTCCCCATCTTGTGGAGAAAGTCGGAAAGTCACGCCATCCGTGCCCGTCACACTGCAAAAACTCTCAAACAAATGGCACTTGTTTCAGGAATTTTGCAGGTATAAATGCGTAAATAACGTATAAATGTGTCGAAACAAGGCAGAATAAGGCAGTTCAGCCCAATAATATCAAGACAAGGACACTTGAGTCAAGAAAATTCCAGAAACAAGTGGGATTATCTCATCCCACTGGCAGATTTTTTCACTTGTTAAAAAAAAAAAAACAGACATAAATACTAAACATGAGACTGAATGACTTTTTATAACAGATTTTCTACAGTACAGCAGTGGTTCGACTGAAAAATTCAACTTTAATGTTTATCTGCATTCACTAATCTTTCAAAACTTACACAAATTTCCACTCTTAGCCAAGTAATTCATGTATAAAGGAATCATTCAGTAAACAGGATGGAAGACATCACTTAACTTAATTAAGGATGTTGACATGAATTTTAACAGCGTCCATAAATGACAAATTCATACACAGACTATTTTTTCTACAAAGGTTTTGTCCATGCTGTCTCTTCCCCTTTTAGTCTCATCATGCAGCTCTAAACCAAACATTGCTCTCAGCTGTTTGATGCTGCTATATCCTCTATCTTCTCAAACAGTCCCTCAATCAGAGAGCTGCTTTTTTTGCTGGTCAGTACGTGGTACCTCCCTCCACATTTCTCTACAAGCCCCATTAGGGCCCCGTTCCGCAGGATATGCTGCTCGACGCTCTCCCCTAAAGTTTCCCCCCAGGTGAACAGCACCAGGGTCTGCTGCCAGATCTCCTCCCCGAGCAGACTCATGTGGTCCTCCACCGCTCTCCTGTACTTTGGCGTGCAGGTCAGGAACGCCGGTATAACCAAGAGGAGAGCGTGGGCTCCTGGGTGACACAGTGAGACACTATCTAGAATCGACTTCCTCTGCATCGTGTCTGCTGGATCCGGCCCGTCCCGCCACCTGAGATTGGCTGGTTCCACAACAGCGACGCGTCGTCCTGCGATCTGACCTCTCCAAGGCCCGGAGGAGCTAGATCCATTTGGGTGCGGCGCCTCTCCGCCGAGGACGGTGACTGTTTTTGGGTGGCGGGACGACCAGGTCTCCCCCAGCAACACCACCCTCAATTCTGACCCAGGGGAGTGTTTGCTGTCTGCGACTCTGTGGCCCTGACTTGGAGATAACAAGCTGAAATTGCTGATGACCTTTGCATCCACCACTTCCTCTCCTGCTTTCTTCATGTCCTTCTTCTTCCTCTTCTCTGCCTCCGCTCTCCCTTTCATCCCTTCCTTTTTCTCTGTCGTTTCTACCTCTTTTAGTGTTTCAAGCTGACAGTAATTGCTCTCTGCAGCTGACGATGCTGTTTTTATTCTCTGATCTTCCCTATCTTTTGAGCCCCCGCCTTTATCGGAGTCTTTCCCTCTTCCTTCTTCCCTCCTTTCCTGCTCGTCCACCAGCCTGACCTCTTGGTACATAACATGGGCATCGTCTCCTTGGCTGTCAATTGCAGCGTCCATATTCCAGAAATTCCTTCCACGGACTGCCAAGTTTGATTTCTGTCCGCCAAAAACCTCATCGTCAAGCTCGTATTGTCCATTACATAGATCTCCATCTGATTGCTCGAGCTCTGTTTTACTATTTCCCTGACCAAGCTCGCTTTTTTCTATCCTTTTCTCTCTATTTTCAAGACACTGCTCCCATTTGCTCAGTTTTTTAAGCGTAACCTTCAAATCCTGCTCTCTGTTGTGAAGTTCTTCCTGTAGTTTTGCCACTTTTTTCCCCATTTCATTTAATTGCTCCACTTTAGAGTTCATATGCTCATTTTGTGTCTCTAACTCCGCTTTACAGCTGAGCAACTCCTTCTCTTCGTTTCTTAGGTATTCCTCCTTATCTTCCAATGCATTTGCCCACTCTTTGAGCTCCTTTACCTTCTTCTGGAGGTCTTGACCATGAGAGGTTAGCTCTTCCTGTTTGTTCTCCAGAGCCCCAAGCCAGTTCTCTAGCTTCCTCTCTTTGTTGCCGATATTCTCTGCCCTGCGGTTCATATCTTGGTCGTATTTTACTTTCTGCTCCTTCTGTTTGATCTCTAGATTTGCTTCCCATTTCTGAAGTTCTTGTTCCTTACTTTCAAGCTTCTCCTCTTTTTTAACCATCTCTTCCTGTTGCGCATCGAGTTCATGCCCTCGTTTGCTCAGTTCCTCTACGCTGCTATTTAGATCCTGTTCCCTTGCTGTGATCTGCCTCTCCCGTTTCAAGAACTCCTCTTCGGTCACCTCCCTCCTCTTACTCAGCTCATTTTGTCTCTCCACCATCTCCCTCTGATAATGCTCCTTCAACTCGCTCAGCTGCTTCTCATTTTCACCTTCCCTCTCCTTCATCTTTTCCATCTCTCCCCTCAGCTCTTCATTTGTCTGTTTCAGAGCATTGACCGCCAAATCTTGCTCATTAAGAATGCTTTGGATTTCAGATTCCTTGGCCCTTATCTGCTCTTCATACCCACTGAGATGTTTTCTAACCTCTTCCTCTCTAGTATCTGCTGCATTTCTGTGTGATTCAGTCTCCTTTTTGTGCTCCTCACACTTTGTTTTGAGGCAGTTGGCTTCATTTCTCATCTTCTCGTTTTCCTCATTTAGATCCTTGACCGTCCTCTGGCTTTCCTTGTGTTTTTTGGTGATGTCCAAAATCTGTTGCTGGCTTTCTTCCACCACATGCTGCAAACGCTTTAAATCGCTTTCTTTCTCTTTAACAACAGACTCCATGTTCTCATTTATTCGTACAATCTCCCTCTCATGTCCCTGTATCATATCGGTCATCTCCTTTTCCATCCTGCTGTTCAAATCCTTCAGCTGTGACTTTGTTTGCTCGATCGTTTGCTTTAGATGGACAATCTCTCTCTCGCTTTCTTTGTCTTTCTGCTTCAAGCTATCAAGCTCCGTTTCTTTCTCCTGCAGTTTTCCCACCATCTCAGCGTCTCTTTTCTTCTCTTGCTCTGTGAGACGTTGTTGTATTTCAGTGAAACTGGAAGTTTTGTTTTTATCGTCTTCTTTGAGCTGTTCGATTTCTTGTAAGTGGCTCGCGCACGACCTCTTTGCCTCACCTATCTCCATCTCTTTCTGTTCAACCAAACTCTGTGCCTGTGTTATTTCTTGTGTTTTCTGATCAATAATTTCTCTCAGTGCCTTGATCTTTTGTTCCGCTTCTTCATCCCTCTTTGTCTGCTCTTCCTTCCATCTTTGTTCCCTGGAGTCGGCTTGTTGTTTTATACTTTCTACCTCAGTTTCTCTGTCTTTGAGGTTTTTCTCCAGGTCATTTAAAAGCTGTACTTTCAACTTTTCCATCTCTGTTTCTCTTTCCCTGAGTCTTTCCTCTGTCTCTTTCTCATGATTGATAATCTCTCCCTTCTCTTTTTCTACTCTTTCTAAGTTTTCCACCGTTTGCTTTATATGTTGTTTCATCTCTTCCATTTCTCTTTCTTTTTCTCCTAGTTGTTGCTCCATTTTCTTCTCATAACTTAACAGATCTGTTTTTCTTTCCTCTTCTTTCTTCAGTAGTTTTTCCTTCATTTCTTGTACGAGCCTTTTCGTCTCCTCAATCTCTCTTTCTTTCTCTTCTTGCCTTTGCTCTGCCTCTTTCTTATGATTTAGGATAACCTGTCCCTTCTCTTCTTCTTTCCTTTGCAGGTTTTCATTCATTTCCTTTATACGCTGTTTCATCTCCACAATTTCTCTATCTTTTTCTTCCAGTTTTTGCTCGGTGTTTCTCACATAATTCGAATGATCCGTTTCTTTCATTTGTTTCTGTTGCAGTTTTTCTTGTACCTCTTGCACATGCATTGTCTTCTCTTCAATCTCTCTTTCTTTCTCTCCCAGTCTTTGCGTTATCTCTTCCTTGTGATTAAGGATAGTTTTTCTGTGCTCTTCTTCTTTTCTTTCCAAGTTTTCCTCCATGTCTTTTACGTGGCGCTTCAGGTCCTCAATCTCTCTATCTTTTTCTTCCACTTTTTGCTCCATCACTTTCTTGTACTGTAAGTGATCCTTTCTACTCTCCTCTTCTTTTTGCTGCAGTTTCTCCTTCATTTCTTTTACATGCAGTTTTACCTCCTCAATCTCGCTTTCCTTCTCTGCCAGTCTTTGCTCCATCTCTTTCTTGTGATTTGAAATGACCCTTTCCTTGTCTTTTACGTTTTCTTGCAGTTGTATCTCCATTTCATTAATGTGCTCTTCTTTTAACTCTTGCAACTGTTTGTCTTTCTCTTGCATTTTTTGTGCCATTTCTGTTACATGTTGTAGATGGAACCTTTCCTTCTCCTTTTCATTCTCTTTCATTTTTTCCTCTAATTGGACAGCATGCTTTTGCTTTAACTCTACTATTTCTCCCTCTTTTGCTTGCGATTTTTCCCTGATTTCTTTTTCAGTTTGTTCTGTCAGCTCTTTAATATCTCTTTGGCTTTGTTGCTGAATGTCCCTTATTTCTTCAGCGTGCTGTTGTTTGATCCTTTCCACATCTTTGTCCTTTTCTTTGAGCCTTCGATCAGTTTCTTCCAGGTGTTGAATTCTCTTTGCTTCCATCAGTTTTTCTGCTTCATTCAATTTTCTGGCCATCTCTGCTTCACATCTCAGTTTTATGTCATCTACCTCTTTGTCTTTCTCTTGCATTTTTATCTGGATTTCTCTCTGATGTTGTGACTTCATCTCCTCTACTTTCTCATTTAGTTTCCTCTCCATATCTTTTTCATGCTGTTTTATGCCCTCAAGAGCTGTCTGCTTTTCCTGTAATGCTTTCTGCACCTCAAGTTTCATTTCTTCCCTTTCTTTCTCCTTTTCATGTAGTTTTCTCTCCATCTCTGTTGTCAGCTGTTGCTCTATCTGTGCTATCTCTTGTTTTGTCTCTTGCGCTTTTTTCTCCTCTTCTCTCTCATGCTGTAAAATGACCTCTTCATAGCATCTTTTGGAGTTATTTATTTCTGCTTGTAAAGACTCAGCTTCTTCTATCCACTTTGCTTCCTCTTTCTTGCATAGCTCTATCGTTTGTGTCAAATTCTCCACTTCGTTCATCTTCTCTTGTTGCCAGACTGCAATTGCAGCCTCCCTCTGTTGCTCGTTTTCCACATTGGTGTATTCAACGTCGATCAGCTTCAGCTGCAGCTCCTCAATCCTTTCTTTCAGCTCATCAATCTCTCTCTCTTTTAGTTCCAGCTTGCGCAATGCCTCGTCCCTTTCTTGGGTTCTCAGGTGTAGCGATGCGAGGATTCTGTCGTGGTCGGCGCTGAGATCTTGAATCTCCCTCTCTTTATCCTCTGTCAGCCATCTCATCCTTTCCTCAAGCTCTCCGATTTCATTCTTCCTCTCACCGCCCCTCCTGTCTTCATCTTCATCTTCCTCCCTTTCGATGTCCGCTTTCCCGGGTGATTTCACCTTCCTCTTCCTGTCGAAGAACCACCTGATGCTTTTCACCTCTCTCTCCCGCATCTTTTTCAACTCCGTTTCCTGACGGAGCATCTTGTCTCCGATCTCCTTCAGCCGCTGGTTGAACTTCTCGTTCCTTTGCCAGCTAAGATCCTTAACCTCCTGAACCAGGCTGGAGAAAGCCTCACACCTGTTGGTCGCGGCCATTTTTTCCACCTTTTCCAAGAGCTCCGTCACTTGTGTGGGGCCTCTGCTTCCTCCATCTCCACTGCTTATAACGTGATACCTGCCGCTGCATTTCTCCAGCAGCAACTGCAGGTCCTTGCCTCCGCTCTGGATGTGCTGCTCAATATCCACCCCTTCTCGAAGTTGATCCCCATGGGTGAACAACAGGACTGTGTGTCTCCATACACCCTCGCCCAGAAGCTCCAAATGTTCCCTCACAGGCCCCACCCTCACCAGCGTGTCCACCCGCAGAGTCAACAGGAGTGCATGGGGCCCCGGAGGACACAAAGCCGCACTGGCCTCGATCTCCCTCTTCACCCTCTCCGGTGTGGCACCTGCTACACCCCCCTCCCAGCCCGGGGTGTCCACCACCGTCACCAGTCTCAGGGCCACCTCCGCTTGCTGGCGGACACACTCCTCTGTTACCGTCCCTGTTTGGAAGAGGCCCGAGCCCCGTAGGATGGTGTTTCCAGCTGAGCTCTTTCCCGTTTCTCGCTCGCCCAGCAGAATCAGTCTGAGCTCAGGAAGACGCCGAGGAGCCTTTAAGAACGACTGGCGGGTGTTAATCTCTGAGGCCTGGAGACCGTCGCCTGGCAGGACAAAAAGTAGAACTCATGAAATTATCATATTTCAGTCTCAAAAAGTCCTCCAACCTGTACGGCTATATAGGTGGTTTGTTCCAAATGTCTAACACGACCCACAGGAGCGTCTCTAATACGACCCAAAGGACCGTTTTGGTTGGGAAAAGGTCACGGTTTAGGTTACAAAGTTTGGCTTTAATTGGTTTAGTTATTATTAGCATTAAACGATCTTCTAGCTATAATGAAACATAGGTGCATATTAGGCAGAAAGTCATTTTTTCTTATTATAATGTGAGTCAGGATGGCCGAGCGGTCTAAGGCGCTACGTTCAGGTCGTAGTCTCCCCTGGAGGCGTGGGTTCGAATCCCACTTCTGACAGCAAGCTTTTGGGAATTTCCCAGTTTGGGATCAATAAAGTAAATCTATCTATCTATAAGAACACATTCAACAAACTTTGAAAAGTAATCATTGAAATCTATTTGATGTGTTTATGGAGATTTTCATGATATGCTGTCATTCACAATGAGGACATTTAAGTTTTGTAAAAAAAAAAAAAAAGTCACTTTAAATTGAAAATGCTGAAGAACTCACTTGTCAGAGCAGCTCTGATCATCCCTCTCTGCGCCTGCGCCTCCATCTGCCTCTGCTTCTTCCTCCTCTCCCTCGCTCTCCTCTTCCCGTCCGCCTCCAGCCTCACCAGAACGGTATTATCCATCCCAAAATGCCGGATTCCCTCCTTGTTCCACTCCACCATCTCCTCCACCTTCCTGATAAGTTCTCTCACTTGTGTCCCATCTCCTTTGCTCCTGTTATCCAGGACGTGGTATCTGTTCCCACACTTCTGCAGGAGATTCTGCAGCGCCGGTCCACAGTTCAGGATTCGCTGCTCCATGGACACCAGGCCCAGTTCGTCCCCCCTGGTGAACAGCACCATGGTGTGAGCCCAAACTCCTTTCCCTAGTGGCTCCAGGTGCTCCTCTATCTGGCTGGTGAAGTCTGCTGTCACTGAGGCGCAGGATCGCACCACCAGCAGCACGGCGTGGGGTCCGGGAGGGCACAGGGACACGCTCCGCAAAGTTTCTCTCCTCACCCAGTTGGGCGTGCTGTTGAGCGGGTAGTACCACTCCCATCCAGGGGTGTCCACCACGGTTACCCGCCTCCCTGCCACATCTGCTCGCCTTTTCACGCACTCCTCTGTGGGCTTTCCGCTCTCGAACCCGCCTGCTCCTCCCAGGAGAATGGTGTTGCCTGCTGAGCTCTTCCCGGCTCCCTTTCTGCCCAGCAGGACCAGTCTGAGCTCTGGGAGAAGTGGGGAGACGGTGTGTGACGCGGGAGTGTGGCGTGTCTCCATTGTGGCGGCTGGCTGACTCTCATCTGTGAAGACAGGGAGCAGTACTTCCTCAGTGCACCTTACTGAACAAGCTGAATGACACAGAACAGAAGTAAAGGCGTTATCAGCCATCTAGTCAGCACATTGCTTTAAAACTTTATATGGACTGGCCAATGTTAACGTTCAACTTAATATTCAGTTTAGTATCAACTCGTATCAACCTGGTATCTTCCCGCCCCTGTACTGTCCAATGTTAACCTTGAGCTCCCATTTCCTTTAAGTTTGCTTATCAGTAGCTTCAAAGTTACAGAAAAAACATTTTTTCCATTGTACGTGTGACAGTGTCACAAATATATTCTGCATTTGTCGGTTGCAACACTTCTCTGAAGCTACATCACACTTATAATGAGTGAAATATTCAAACCCAAGGTGCTATTTTTTTTTTTTATGGCTGCAACATTAAAAAGAAAATATCCAGATGTCTTGTGCATTGTTTTCTGCACATTTCCCTGTAACTCATCAGGACATGTTTGGGGTCTTTGGGACCTCCACTAGAATTTAAAATAAAACTCTGTGGGTTTTTGCACAAAGCTCGACTGCATGGCAAAGTCAAACTCACCAATGAGAATGGCAGAGGAGTTGAAGATGTTAATGATCAGTATCAGCTTTGTATCAACTAATCCTTAACCTTCACTGATAAGGTCAACTAATCTAAGTCTATTGATACTAAGTTGAGTTTTTTACATTAGACAGGTTGAAATAAGGATATTTGCACACACAAAAAAAAATGAAAATGAAATTGAAATTTGCACTAAGTGTGCAGATATCCTTATTTCTACTTGAATTTTCTGATCTTCCAGGACTGTGCACAAATATTTATGAAATATTTGTGAAACTGATACAAAAGTTGATACTTAACAACTTTACAGTACAATATTACATTTCCACTTTTGGACTACGCTGAGTTGTGTTTTCCTCAAAAGCCAAATTATGAAGCAACAAGCACATGCCTTTGCTAACAGAAGATACATACTTGCATTATCTACTTTACTTTACGCTCAGAAATATAACCTAATTTATAGAAGTAATGCAGGCAAAGTATTGAAGGAGCTGTTCGTATACAATGAACTCACCAGCATTTGTGACTGGATCGCTGTCTTCACCTTTTGTCTCCATCTCATCTCTCTCAGCCCTCTTCCTCTTCTCCTTCCTCTTCCTCTTTTTGGTTCTAGTAAATCTATTTCAGGAAGACTTTCTACATCAGTCTTGCACAAGAGCACAAGAAACACGCCATAACCAAATGATTCATATTGAGGATTTAGGTATACTGTGCTGATACAGCTCAGACAAAGTCAGTGTGGAAGACCCACCGTGTCACGTGACAGGTCTGTGGCTTCCAGACGTGCACTCACCGAACACGACAGGAAGTTAAAGGTTGGCACCCGTGTCTAACACAGATAAACGTTCACACGCTTGCAAAGCACAGACTGATACAAGGATGTATGCATGAATGCTACACATAGCACCAGGGATTTATCCATACACACACACACACACACATATAGTTGCATGTGCATGCTGAGGCACCAATAGGCCCTGATAAGCTGCTTTATGGCGAGAGGTGTGCTGTGAAAGCTGCAGAGCTCCACACAGTAAAATAGGTGGTGAGGTGGGTGTTTCCTTTTCTCAGCAGCTGAAAGTTACAGGCCAAGCTGAGCCTTGTGGTCACAAGTTCCTGCCTCAAATTACACATTGTCTTTGTACTTAAAAGAGGATGTGACAGTAGTAGGCAAACAGAATAAAGACTACCTTAAGTGCACCGTCCAAAGGCATGCAGCACTGACTGTAAGATGTATGCACTATAACCTACAACTGAGCAACTTTATTCTGATTAGCCCTTTAAAAGTGATACAAATTTGTGGTTAAATTAGGCTATAATCTGTGGGCTTTGCAGTGTGGGCTTGTACACATACCTGGGCGTCACATGAGTCCACATGGTGGTAATATCCTCATTAGTTCGTCAGTGCTCCCCCGTGTTGTATCAGCACCTCTCCATTCACTGGCACACAACAGCACAGCCAAACACTTTCAGCGATCAACACACAAGAACAAAAGGGATTATACCCATATAAACAACAACATGCGCCCTTTTTTGTAGGTGCAGCGACACTTATTTGATTTGTGAAAGCATCAGGTCATGGCACAAGGTTACGCTGTGGAAGGTTCCTGCAGATTCCACCCGTCGGATCTACTTTCCAATTCAAATAGGAAAATAACAACAACATGTGCCGTTGAGTTTCCTCAAGAAATGGGTACCAGGACTTGTTGTTTTTAATATTCTCATTATCCATTTTGTTTGCATTCATTTATGCAGTGAAAGGGTTATTGTGGGAGCTGTTTTGAGGGACACAAATAAAGTGTTGTCGATTAGCAGCCGAGGTGAGCACGCATCGGCTTGTGAGGACATTTCACCACCATGTGGACTCTGGTATCTTGTATGAGTTCGAAACCCCAAATACAATCCACAACAAACAACCTATGTGGTCGTATGGATTGGAGGACTTGTCTTGTATATATGGACTTTATTAAAACATCCTGGATTGTAAGAGAGACACAACAGTAAGAATTCAGTTTTGAGTTTAGTGCTCAGTTGGTTAAAATGTTTACAAATTCGACGGCTATTAAAACTCATCTGCACACCTCCCAAGTCGCCTGTAAACCTTTAATGATTCTCGTTTGTTATCCATCATGGTCTAAACTGGAGTAAAGTGTGGAGTCATAACTCAATCACTGCCTCGTGCAGCCAGCGCCCTTTCAACACGCCAGCGGTCCGGACTACCCAGTGTCCCTGGCTGCATACATGGTACAACATGTCCCGATGCCCAGGCCAGTCAGTACCATGACGGAAAACACACACACACACACACACACACACACACATTAGTTCACGTCCTTTATGATTCAGCCTTTCCTCAGCAGCAGTCATGGTTAATAAAAACAAACCTGTGTTTATGGAAAGGACTGGATCGGTCGTATTGATTTGGCGCCATTAACCCGAACAGACTTGTTTTGTAGTCTATTTAATGTTCACTGAATGTAACCACGATGGGTGACATTTACATGTGAGCTGGCTTTTGCAAATGCCAGATGAATTACTGTTTATTGCTGCAATTCCTCCCTCTATGCCGTGGAGTCCAGTGATGTGTAAAAGACACCGTATCATCAACAAACCCATGTTCCAGCCATCAAAAATTCCACTATCCACACTCAAGCTGTTTTTCTGCTTAATGTGATGTAGAAATTTGCTTTGGCGTTTGCTGATTGGTTTGGCCGTACGCACGGACTGGCTCATCAAGAAGATAAGTGGTAGTGCTGGATATGAGAAATAGTGACACACACACAGTGGTCCCTTTGTGATTTTATTTAGCAGCGGTGCTTGGGGGAACCGTATTTTTAGTTTCCGTTTTCCCTTTTGGGCCCAGTTTTGGTTCTTGTGAGGGTCGCAGTGCCAATAAAGTTTCTCTCTGGACACATTGCAAGAACATCATCCATTTTAAACATTGGCAGTGCATGTGTTTTTGTTTTAGAGGGAAATTCGGCTTAATTAAACTGTTATTTTACTGTCATTTTTTTCTCTATCAGTGCTGGTGATTATATTTCTGTAGTTGTGGACTATTGAAGGCCAGTGTGATCAAAACCATGTCGCAAAATATTAGTCAATATAGCCATTTATTACCTCTTAACATCTATGGTGTTTACTCAGAGATGCTCATATCTGCATTTCCTTTAGTGAAGTTGATCATACATTATGTAGGCACCAATGCATATTTCGTAGTTAAAATGATATGCTAATAGGCAGGCGATGTCGTTAGTGACTACAATATTATGTTATATATATTAAGGACTGATGGGACAAGCTATATGTAAAGAAATGCAAATATATGGAACATCATTGGCTGAAGTGCTTGATAACGTAACGACCCGGGGAAAAGTGCCACTTTAACACATATTTTTATTCCATGTTAAGAGGCAATAAAATGGCCGTGTTGACATATATTTTGGCCTTCCATTGCAGACAGCTGTGCGATGGAATAAATGCATAGGAAATATGCACATGCATTATTCATGAGGCTGTTATTTGTGGTGGAGAGTTAACAACACACTGACTCCGTTCAGCTCTGCACAAAGACCCTGATGGCGTCTTACATGCATTCTCTTCTTGGGCTTAATCTCAGAGCCACTCCCTATCATGTTTGTATTACCGCTCCATCTGAGAGATTATGGTAAGTGTGGTGAATATGAAATTGAATGAGCGGCAATGAGGAAATGGCAATTTCATGTGCACTTGCACACAGTGGAGTGAGCAGGAGCAGCATCACTGGAAAAATGAAGACGGAAAGTAAAATTCATTAATGAGACTTAATAGTAGAGAAGTAGAAGTAGTGGTAGTAGTGGTAGTATTAGTCATGGTAGTTGTAATAATTGAGCCATGGGTAGAACTCCATTTTGGAAATTCTTTTATTGCTA
Source organism: Myripristis jacobus (assembly GCA_900302555.1). Taxonomy (NCBI): domain Eukaryota; kingdom Metazoa; phylum Chordata; class Actinopteri; order Holocentriformes; family Holocentridae; genus Myripristis; species Myripristis jacobus. Next base: position 17,964 of record OMLB01025343.1, read on the forward strand.
AAACACAAGGACATACATTTTGCAATAGGTGAGTCAACTGAGGATCTCCTCACACTCGCTCGAAATAAAGATAATTGCCCTCAGTGCATCCACTCTGCATGCATATCAGACTCCCTCACCTCTGCCAGCTGCTGAGCACAACAGCGGTGTGAGAATCAGCAGAGGACGAGTGACTTTGTCTGCTTGGCCCCGTTCGGCTGTTGGCTCGACAGACATGATAGATTCCACATCCTGTTCCCAAGTTGGCTTGACCAGCTACACCCAGGAGACCGCTGTTCCCTGCAAAGGTCTTACTCACACATACACACGCCACACACACAACACACACACACACACACACACACAGGGATAGCTCTTCTCTACCCCAGTATATAAGCAGAAGCAGAGGACTTGCCACCGGAGCAGCAGCAGACGGTGTGAGACTCAGACGCTGAGGACCGACTCCAACCAGCAGCAGCTTCTCTTCTGTCTAACCTGAGGTGCGTGTGCTCCGCTCTTAAAGCTGCCCCAGCGTTTTCAGGTATCTCTTAGACATGACGATTGCTTTGCTCTGCTTTTGCTGTGCACGCTCTAAAGCGGCTTCTGCAAACAAAATCCCATTAAGAACTTTTTCTTTTTCTAAGACACAGATGTGAACATGCAAATACATTTGTTGATAAATACAAATCATTTGAAAGGCTTTGCTGTTGTTGTACACCTCCTTCACAAGTTTTTGTAAGTTTTAATGGACACATACAGTTAATTGTGCATTTTCTTTCTTGCTTTCTTTCTTTCTTGCTTTCTTTTTTTTTACCTAGATGTAAAGATGCAAATGCATTTGTTGGCACTCCTAAATGTTATTTGACTGTGCAACCTTTTAGAAAGTTTTTTTTTGCTGAAATTAAAACCATTTGGGCTCCATAACTGCACAAGATTGAAAGCATGATAAATTACTGAAGGCATGCCATTTGACAAACTTGTAAATTGTGAGACTTTTCTCTTGACACATTCCTGCATGCATAACAGTGTGACCAGTTGTGTGGCCAACTGGGAATATAAGACATCTGAGAGCTATTTGGAAGAAAAAGACTTGGTTGAATGAGTGCACAATGCTTTCAGTCATCCCTCTCTCTTTGATAGCAAAGATGCCTCACTCAAATTAAGAATTATTAAATTTAGAAGCATAAAAACTTTGCTCAGTCTTCAGATGCTAGGTATTTTTGGTGCATGCTGTTTTCATGAAAATTCCCCCAAAATGTACAAACACATCTTTTTTTTTCTGAATCTACATATTGTACACTTTGTGCACAACTGGCTCTGTTTAACCACGCCTTGTCTATTGAGTGTTTGTGCTGGGAATAGTAAAGTCTTTACCGAGGCTTGGCTTGTGGTGAAAAACCCCCCCTCCAGTGCAAAACGGCACACTGCTGGAGAAGAGCTATTAAATAAACCTGTGTGTGTGTGTATATGCGTGTGTGTGTGTGTGTGTGTGTGTGTGTGTGTGTGTGTGTGTGTGTGTGTGTGTGTGTGTGGGAGGAGGAGGGGTGGGGGTTCTCCTGTGTCAGCATTTGCCAAAGTTGTGTTAAAAATGTGTGCATGCATGTGTGTATGTGTGTGTGTGTGTGTGTGTGTCACAGTGAGTTCACTGTCCACATGGAAAAGATTTACAAGAATCTAGCGAGATTTGTACGAGTTCTGCACGCCTGCTCATTATTATCTGAGTAACTTTCAAGCTGCCCACATGAGTGTGCAGTCATAAATTTCAAACTGTGCAAGCCGATAATTCCTTGCTCTTAAATTTACAAATCTCATAACAAATACAAATCATAGCTGGCAGATTTTTTTTTATATATATAACCTCTTTTATGGGCGTGTCTGTCTGCCTGTTTATCTGTTTGTCCAGCTGCCAGCCTGTATAGTGTGACCACGTCTATCTGTGCCACGGGTGGTTAAGGTGAAAACAGAGCCCTCACTGTGCTAAATGGTGACTCATCTGTCCAAAAGGGGCCAAACATCGTTTTAAACCTGTCTCCCTGACCGGCACACGCCCACATTACGCAACAGTGTGCCCGATTCTCAGGCAGGTGTTTGTGCCACAAAGCTGACGTACCATGTGCCAGCCTTACATTTCATGAAAACAGCGGTTGTGTGTTCAACAGTGAAAATACCCTTACCACACGCTTACATAATCGCCACGGCAGTAATTTGTCTCCCTGACCGGCGGCCGCGCCCCCCTCCTCAGCCTGTGAGGAGCAGGTTTAGGTCGACCCCCAGGGACTGAGTGGTTGATGTCATTTTACTGCTGTTTTATGTTTTACGGATTTACTGAGTCACACTGAGCACAGGCAGGGACTTTGTTTATCGCCCAGTGTGAAACTTCAACCCATCAGTTTGTTTAATCATCACCGTGGTCACGTTTGGCTTCGATTTATTGTTGCCACTTTTATTTTAACTATCTTTTTCTCAGGGCTTTCCTTGATATTTGATTAACCTCTTAAAATAACTGGAACCAAATATAAAACTATTCCACTGACATGCAGACTTTTCTGTTATTACTAGTGATTTGTCTAATAATACATCTACTTCTACTACTATTAAAGCTTGTTCTACTGTGCTATTGTTAGTTTATTAGTACTACTGCAATTTATCTGCATACAGTAACAGGTTATACATGTTTAATCTGTTTTATATCTTCATTTCTCCCAATTGGTATTTATATACTAATGGACTTCTATATATAAATAAGTTTGTCTATTGCAAAATGACCCTAAGTAAATTGAATGTGTTTTCTTCATAACTCTTATTTCACACAAAAGAACACAATAAAACCACTGTGGTTTCCCTCCATGACAAGAAATGATTGAATTATTTGTCCGTTGTGTATGACTTTGTCTTTTATTAGACATGATTAATGCATGGCGTTCCTCACGCCTGACCTCAAAAGCCCGCTGTCACAATATTTGCAAAGTTTGGCTGAATATAAATCACCGCACACACACACAAAGTGTCTATCTTTACTAGATTATTACGGGAATTGTACACTGGATGACTGTATTCTGCCCACCCCCCCCTCCTGTGCAACCCGCAAACAAACATAAATGGAAACCACTTGTGATATAAAAGTGTTGAAAACTGCTGTCTCATTCACTAAAGCATAACAAGTTTCATCATTCACTCTTCACTTCGGGATTTTGTTGCTTTATTTAACAGCTTTTTTTCTTAAATAAAAAGGAGCCAAAAGGACACTCAAACACACACATACACACACACACACACACACACAAACGCACAGTTTGCCCACAGATGTGAAGCAGATGGGTGTGAGTACACTTGGTCCACAATGTGTGATAGGAATTCAACCTTAAATTCAACCTTTTGAAGAAGAAACTGACGCCTCATTATTATTTCAAGTGGAAGACGGCAGCAGTTACTAATTGTTCACATGCAAACTTTAGACATGAATCCAGGTGTGGATTTTCATGGGTGTGTGAGCAGCTAAACAGATGGGACACACCGATACACACATATTAAAGAACCATGAACTCAAGATGCACAATTATCCTTTTTTTCTGTATTATGCACATAGATATGGTTGAGCGCAAATTATTACCATCACAGGGGATGACCATGATGAAAATGTATGTGTTCTCAACAAATCTTAGGCATTGTTTATGGTAAATATGTTGCAAGAAACACTTCACATTTGCCAGATACTGAAGTCGCCATCCACAAGGATTTTCACAGGCTTTTGTGGTGCAACAGTCTCCTTCTCTTCCCCTCTCGCAGG
>OMLB01025343.1:21834-32445 GCA_900302555.1 Myripristis jacobus
TCTGGCCCCCGCCCCAAGGTGTCCAACCGCGGCCGCAACGCAGCTCCCATCTCCAGCTCCAACACCGACACAGCAGACATACCTGAGTATGACTACTTTATTGCACCGGGACCCAGAGGATATCCACCTCTGACTGGTGAGGAAAACTTATTGGGTGTGTGTGCGCTTGTGTGTCAGAGCAGAATGTGCTGATATGTTTATGTCCTTGTTGCATGGTTGATTTATTCCAAATTTCGTGAGTCAATTCTGATTCTATTTGTGGGAGTTGCTGGAATCAATGTGACTCCTGCAGTTTAAACCAGGGGTTTTTAAATATTTTCATGTTCTGGACCTCCATGTGAAGTTATTTGCCCCGAGACCCTGATATAAAAAGACAAGTTGGTTTGTATTAACTATCAAATTGTCTGCATATCATACTTGATCACTGAAAAATAGAGTCAGGGAGGTGAGATTAAAACATAATGATAAAATAATTATACTAATAATTTTATATCATAACTTTTCTAGTGAATTAAATCATGGTGAAATTAAACCATTCCTCATTTTGCTGACGGAAGCCCCTCAAGGACCCCTGAGGGTCCCTGGACCCCACTATGAAAACCATTGGAGTGAATAATAGAAAGCTGCTGTACATGTGATATCAGTGTACAGTACATGCAACACCCAAAAGGCTAAGCTGTGGCAGCTCTGTCATGCTGGATTAGCCTAAAGGTAGTTTACACAAATTAGTCATCCTGCACTTAGGGCAGTTTCTCCCGCAGAGCACCAAAGTGAGCACAAGAATACACACACGATGCCCTCTGCCTTTTGAAGGAGATTTACAAGCCCTGCCTTCATGCTAAAGCAATGGAACAGCATGATTTGCTATTTTATGTACACAGACAAAAAGAGAGAAAAAATTGTAAAATCGAACCAGTGGACATACAGAGGTTACACGAACATCTTGTCTCAGTTTCAGTAAATCAGAAAAAAAAAATATTGTGTTCCTTTAAAAGAAAAAGAAAGCAAAAGGGGAGGAAACAGCTGGAGCATACACCCGGAGATAGCACTGCTCTTCTAGGCTGAGATAAGTCCTCTCCCCCACAATGACACAGTTTCCAGTAGACTTTGCACATGACTGACACATGAATGACATCCAAAGAAGAAAGTTTTTGTGAAACAGACACCGACTTCCTGGAGCTTGTCGTTACGCTCCGCTCTGTCTTATCGAAAAAATATCCAGCTGTGACAGTTGAGTTTACGAATGCAGTGACTGGAGTTTTCGTGGTTGATTGATTGTCATACTGACAGAGAAGACTGCCGAGAATAGTGGTGGATTTGGTGGGATGTGGGTGTGGGTGTGTTAGGGGAGGGGTTACACACGCTTTTTGATAGGCTACATAGGATCGTCTACAACCTAATTTTTCAAATGGTCCTTTTGTGCCTCGGCATGATTTCTAGACTGTAAAATATCTTTAAGGCACCTGGATGACTTCTTCTGTCTTGCTGTTACACCCGAAGAAATAATTTTTCACACATAAATGAAAAATTCGACTGATTTTTTGACCCTGCGAACAAACCATTAAGCCTCTGTGCCAGATCTGATGCAGAGTCTGCAGCATGTCTGCCCATTTGTTTTGGATTCCCTTTGGTGCAATGTCAGAATCTGGATGCACCAACATGGATGTCAACATGAAGACACTTTGAACCACTGACTAAATGATCAGTGACGTCTCTGTCAGTTTGAAAAAGTTCAGGTTCTCTGTAGTTTTATGTCTTTCAAAACGGACACAAAGCCAACATAGATAGAGGCATCATCAGCAAACAGATTCTTAAAATGACTGAAATTATTAACAACAGATGCTGATGGACAGACTTTATCTATCAGTGTGGCCACACAGATTTGGATCAGTCAATCTGGAATCAATGCTCACATTTATAGCAGAAATCCCAGGTCTTAAAGCTCACCAAAACAAAATAAATTGTTCCATGTCTCAGGTCTGTCTGTCAACAAAAATTTCATGGATATCTTTTCAGAAGTTTTTCCCAAAAAATCTGCTGCTTGACAAACCCTTTAATGGGAAAAATCCCAAGCATCCCTCACATCACAGCTTCCGTTTGTGCTCATCAGTACATGCAAACATATGGATTTTAAGTGAATGCAAAGGTTGTGAATCTTTCAATTTAACTGGTGAAGTTTTTCCTGTTTCTTTCTACTTGTATATGTAAATCTGTTTTATGTCCATCTGTTTTTCTCTTGCTCCCTGTCCATCCAGAGTATCTGGACATCTGGGAAGTGGACATGCTGAAGAGGCCAGAGGAGACCAACAAGATGGAGCACCACACAAGCCTGTACAGCTCTGACTTCCTCATCGTCCGCAGAGGACAGGAGTTCCAGGTCAAGATCAGCTTCAACCGGCCCTACAAACCCAATGAGGACAAGTTCGCTGTGGAGTTTGTCATCGGTGAGATTCAGCATGCTGTAGTGTGAGGGAGAACTCCTGCAGTAAAGGTTGTTTTTAACCACCTGTGGATCACATGGTCATACACTGTTACGAGCGTAAACAGTTTGAAGGACTTCATTACCCAGAAATGATGTAACATGACACAAGCAAATTGTCCACTCACACCAAGATATATTGAAAATTTTAGCTCCAACAGTCCCCACCTGAGATTCAGTACCTCATGACTCCCTTCTTTTTGGGGGTAGGGAAGCTACTATGCACAGCAGTAACTGGACTGAGGTAGTGATGCCTCCTTGAAGTGATTGGTTGTTTCTGTCCCACCAAGATGGATTCTAACAGATGAGATTATAACCCCAGCTCAGAGGAGAGGGGTTTTTTTCTTCTCAGTGCATGTAGTTTGTCACAGATCCCTACACAAGCTTTAAGGCAAACAGGGTCAATCTACAGTGTCATAGTTAAAGGGAAAGGATGATCTCCATTTCTAACAGAGGCTAGCAAGTGCAAGACAAGACAACATGTAGTAAGACTATAGACACTCCTGGAACTGGAACCTGCTTCCAATAAAAACGTCGAGCAGATGGGATCTTTAGATGCTGTCAGTGTCAAACGAAGACCAAACTCCACCAAAGACTCCATCCTGTTGCCCCTTAGGTGTTACTTTGTCGTACGTTGTCCCATCTCAATAAAGAAAACTGGATTGTCCCTTCTACTTTAAGAAATGAAGTGATTTCACCGATTTTGAAGTGATTATGTTAAAGATACATATCAGGTGTTCATTTTAAATTACCCTGCAGTCGAGGCGGCTTCAGTCAACTTGAACACCACTCTTATTTCTCAATGTAATGTCATTCAACTCGTATTGTCTCACATTCTCACATCCAGGGTCCAGCCCTGAGTACAACAAGGGCACCTACATACCCGTCTTTCCCACCAAGGAGCGCCAAAGCTCATGGGCGGGCCGCGTCGTGGACAGCTCCGACAACGTGGTCACCATGGGCATCACCCCGGCTCCGGACTGCCACGTGGGGAAGTACCGCGTGTACGTCGCCGTGGTGACACCCTACGGCATCCGCAGAACCAGGCGGGAGGAGAGCAGAGATGTTTACATCCTCTTCAATCCCTGGGTGGCAGGTTGGTTTTAGTCTCACAGGCACGCATTGGAGCATTTTTTAAAAAAGTTATGGAACTACTGAGCTGAAAATGTGTTGTTAAAAACATCTTTTTATTTTAATTCTATGAGTTGAGTTGGGTCTCAGTTCCACATTTAAACTTTCTTTCAACGTGGAGGTCAGCCAAGGCCTCGGTAGTGATAGTTTTACAGCAAATTGAATCAAAGTACCTCTAAAATCTGTGATGTAAGAGGAGTGGAGCACAGTTTATGAATTATTTAACTCACTTGACAGATAGTAAATTAATCATTTTCATGGTATCACTTCCTCTATAAGGGTACTGGTATTGTAATTTTGTAAAAATATACTCAGACATCACTATGACTCAAACTTCACAAGCATATGTTTTGGCAGACTGAAGTAGGCCTATCCAAGATACAGAGTAGGTCTACAAACACAGAGGCTGGTGTAACACATGAATTTTGTCCTCAGCATGCCAAAAAAGTGGGTGGAGGCCTTTCAGCTCTAGGGGGAAAAAAAGCACATTAAGAGCAACTGACCAACAAATAATGACTCAGTAAACATACATGCATACATTAACCTATGCAATGCGTTTCGGGTGTGCACTCTTCCTCAGGCATCAGTGAAAGAGGATGAAGGAGGAGAGAAATAAGAGAAGGAGGAGAAATAAGAAAAAAGGGGTGGCGACGCAAACTTGCATGGGATAGGCCTATTTAAAGTGTCTTAATGGGCTAAATGTGCTGGTTTCCTCAGCTGATGCAGTGTTTCTGGATGATGAGGAAGAGAGGGACGAGTGTGTGATGAGCGAGATGGGAATCATTTACCACGGAGCCTACGATGACGTGTCTGAGAGAACCTGGAACTATGGACAGGTATAGAAATCCCCTCTTTAAAAAAAAGAGTGAAAGCTTCCATAAGTTCCCAATCTGCCAAAGATACTAAAGTAAAAATCAATATTCTGATTGATAAAATCAAGACCAAAGCCAATATTTCAGTTTAGAGGGGCAAAAAAGTACAATATTCAGCTTAGCGAAACCTAAAACAAGTAAAGGCCAACGCCAGCATTTCTTTCCTGGGGACTAGAAAGATAAAACAAATCTGGTTTCTAGTTCGATAAAAGCCTCGAAAGAGTCTATATTTCAATTCAGAGGTTTAGAGGCGGCAGGGTTTTATCCAATTTATTAGGGAATAAAGAAATAGAACAATTTCATCTTTGTTGTCAACCATGCCGGACTAGCAAACGCAAACTCACGTCCGGGTGTGGCTCATTCGTCCCATGAAGTTCCTGACATTGTCCAATAACAGCTCTGTAAGCTCCTCCCACAGCCATGCCGGCTTCACCAATTACATTACTGGCAGAAAAACACACTTCTTCAAAACTGCAAACAATAATGTCTATAATTCAAACCATGCGAACAATACAAAAAACTCCTAAAATCTATGGTTACAGAAATAGAAAACAAAGTTAATATGATCATAATATGATCACGTCACAACAGATTACAATTCAATTCATACAGTCTCTGTGTTGCATTTTGTAATTTGTAATGCCAGCTGTAGACACTTTTTAAAAAAAAAAAATATTTGGTTGTTCCTAGTTTGACTATGGAGTCCTGGATGCCTGTCTGTACATCATGGACAGAGCAGAGATGCCCATCACCAACAGAGGAGACCCAATCAAAGTGGCCAGGAAGGCGTCTGCCATGGTGAGAAAACACAGCCAATATATCTCCCATAAAGCACAGACATACAGCCGACTGCTTCACGGGATATACGAGATGGACAGTGACATGTTAAAGCTGTTGTGGATGCTTTAAAGGCACATTCCCTGATTTTCACTCAGAGTTTCTCTCGCGTTTGAGACAAACGGTGCAAAAACAAGAAACAGCGCCTCTCTCAGTTGTCTTTGCTCTTGCAGTTTGTGTTTGGGTGGAAAGTTTAGACTCTGGAGGCAGTTTTGTTCTATATAACCAAAATCGATGAGTGTGCCGTTAAATCTATATTTGTAAAAAATAAAAGCCAATGTATGGAACAGCTCTACACAGCCATTTGACTCATTATTTTCCCTATAGTGGAATTTCCAGGTTAATTTGTGTAATGCTGTGATGTAGTTTTTTTCTTTCCTGTTGAAATTGTGACCATTCTTTGTCAAATTATTTATTCATTTATTAAGTAATAATTGATCCCACTGATCCTTCACAACACTTACAATAACTCTATATATTACATGTTGTCAAAAGTATAAACGTCTCGCACTCTGCTCTCTGTCCCGCCCAGCTGAACTCCCGTGATGATGAAGGTGTGCTGGTGGGTAACTGGAGTGGAGACTACACCTACGGAGTGGCTCCCACTTCCTGGACCGGCAGCACCGAGATCCTCCTCAACTATTCCTCCAGCAAGATGCCCGTCTGCTTCGCCCAGTGCTGGGTCTACGCCGCCGTCTTCAACAGCTGTAAGACCTGGCTTCTGCTCAGGTTGCATGACAAAGCTCCTAGCAGCCATGTTGGAGCTCCGCAGCTCTTGGACAACAGAGGCTGTGGACTAAATGTAGAACATGGCCAGCCGATGAGATCTGAATACATACGGTTACTTTTGTGCTGTTTTGTGCTGCATTCCCAGTTTAGAAAATGAGTTTTTAAACCGTGACCCCACGGGGGGCTTGGTAACCAATGGATTGAATGAGAAGCACAACTTAAAAACAACTGAAATGTCCACAAATCAAGCATAATCCTTGAATCTAGAAAAATTGGATTTACTTTGCTGATGCTATATTGCCGTCTGAAAATTAAATTGTGCAGTCTGCTCTCTTCGAAGATAAAAGTAGGCTAATATGAAAGCAAGGCTTGCAAATTCATGAGAATTTAAAGTCTGAGGGCATAGGGTACAGAGAGATAATCCAAGGGAACATTTTACAATTTATTTATTCTATAACGTGACCCTAGAGAGGTTCACAGGTGTGTTTTAAACTTACAGACTATACTTATAACATTCCTTGAGTGACTCGCACCCAAACAAGTATTTCCTGCCAGGCTGTTATATATATTTATTCATCATTTGCACACAGCCAGTTTTCCTCTGGACCTCCATGATGGCACCAGATGTGGTTACTCAGTTTGTGTCCCTATTAAATTACATTTTTTCTACTTTAAAGTCGACTGTGGTCTTATATGCCAGGTAAGCTTTATGATGATGCAGTTCAAAACACTGTCATGTCAAAAATTAAATCGTTTCCAAACAATAGGCATACCGTTACCCTCTTTACTCTCATTTTTATGGGTTTTACAGTTCTATTGTGTTGTGTTCTGTTGTATTCTTCCCCTCTCTTCATCTGTCATTCACTGTTGTCCCTGTTTTTGGCACTTTGTCCCCAGTCCTGCGCTGTCTGGGCATCCCCGCCCGGGTGGTCACCAACTTCTACTCTGCCCATGACAACAACGGCAACCTGAAGACTGACATCATCCTGGATGAGAACGGCAGGATCGACAAAAAAAGCACCTTGGACTCCATTTGGTCAGGTTCCCGCCTCTTTAAAGAGCTACTGTACCTTGACATTTTGAATTGCTGTTGTTGTCTGGTTTATTTTTTGTCACTAGACACTGACCACAACACTGGGAAAGATTTCAGTGTTATTTTCTCCTCACTTACAACAATGCCTTCAGGAAATTGGCCTATATCTTTACCCTGAATGGCCTCAAGATGTCGCCGCAGCCATTTGCATTTAATTAAAGGAAATCATGACTTTGACGTGATCAGCTTCTTTACTGATTGTAACAACAGAATTACATTTTCAATGTCTGGTTTCTACACATGGCATGGTATCTGCCCCCCTGTGATACCATCACACACAACAGAGCCCATTTTGGAGCCATTTTAGATTTTAGGCTCAAAATGCAAGCAAATACAAATGAACTGCAGGGACATCTTGAGGCTGTTCAGGCTGATTGACTTACAGCTAGAAATACCCACTGGTTTTAATGAGGACACTAACATATTTTCCTTTGATTAAATGATACTTAGTGCCATATATAAACTTTCTCCCAGATTCTGACAACTGTTTGACGAAGCAAATTAAAAGACTAAATATGAAAATATTACTTAAACTACAAATGCACTTAGAGAGGTCTCACACCTGTGACACGTGCTGTTCTAGTACATACGGCCTGTATATTATTATATATGGCAGACTGTGATATCCCTCCTTGACCTTAACTGGTCTGAAAAAACATCCTGTAGTTAAAGTTCTTACCTGACCCCTAACCAAGATGCCAAGTTTGGTCCAAATCAGATAAAAACTGTCCAAACAGTCGCTGCAAACACCAGCCAGCTACACTTAACACCAGAGTAATTATTACTGCAGGTACTTTCACATCAGAGACATAGTACCTAAATATTTCCTAATTGGTTTGTCATTGTTACGCAATTAGTAACACGTAATCTTAAAAATAATTGATGAAACTGGGCTTTTATCATCCTAACTTTCAATACTGATGTCTTAAATGATGTCTGCCAATAGGAACTACCACTGCTGGAATGAGTGCCACATGTCCAGACCAGACCTGCCACCTGGGTTTGGAGGCTGGCAGGCGGTGGACGCTACGCCACAGGAGACCAGCGATGGTAATGACAGTGAATACAGAGTTTGTGCTCCAAATGAGACCCACACCTTAAAAAAAAAAAAAAAAAACTTGACTCAAGGGGATGTTTGCCCACACAGGTGTTTGTTTTTTGAAGGTAGAAATATTGACAGAGGAATATCAGATTTCAATGTTACCCCCAAAAATGTGTATGATTTTAGAATAGAAATGGGTGTGTAATTGAGCTCTCCTTTGTAATCGATATCTAATCTATTCCTCCATTATCCTCCTAGGGATGTACAGGTGTGGTCCTGCATCGATCCAGGCCATCAAACACGGTCAGATATGCTTCCCATTCGATGCTGCCTTTGTGTTTGCTGAGGTCAGTACCTTTAAACAGTCTCTCGGTATCAATTTCAATATTGTGACCTATTTTTTTTCCACCTATTTTTCCTGCTGTAGCTGGACCATGGTGTCACTGACAGTATCTTCCCTCTCCCCTCAGGTGAACAGTGATGTGGTGTTTTATTCCCGGAGGAGAGACGGCACCCTGGAACCAGTCAAAGTGAACCGCGCCCACGTCGGCCGCATGATTCTGACCAAAGCCCCCGGCCTGGAGACGAGCCGCGACATCACCGAGCAGTACAAGTTTCCTGAAGGTCAGAGAGGACGGAGAAGTACCTCTGAGAGAAAAAGAATCCAAGGGGATTTATAGCGGAGGATGATGGTCTTCATATACAAACTATTTTAACACTGGTTCCCTTCATGTGGAAAAGAAAATTTCCCACCAGTGACGAAACACCTGATCTATGGTGTCTCAATGGGTGGAGAGGGTTGCTCTTTTCTGTTGTGGCCACAAGGGGCCTTTTCATGTAAAAAAAAAAATATTGCCTTTAAGCTTTAAAAAGTAGTTTTGAACGGAATCAATAATCACTTTAAATTCCATTACAGTTTTAAAAAGATGCTATGAAAAGAAATGCATCTCCATGATTAGCAAAATGTCACCAGGTCAAGTTTATACTTCATTTCCCCCAAACACATTTCAAAGTATCATATGGATTTTTTTTATATATTCACTACTTACATTTTGAAAATGACTTGATGATGTCAAACCTAGTTTGAAATTAAATGCTTTCCTGGCAAACTTTTCACAGAAGTCAGTATCATCAAGGTTGGACATTTTAGGGGACATGAGCAGAAGACAAACCTATTTTTGAGTGCGTTTGTGCAAAGTTACAAGCAAAGTTGCTGTCAGTATGATTTACCACAATCCTCCTTGCATGCTGGGACCCAGGCAGCACCGAGGAGCGCACCGTCATGGAGAAGGCGGAGGAGTACGGCTGTCAGAGAGAGAAGTCCGAGCTCCCTGAGGCCGACGTGGACCTGGTCCTGCCCTCGCTGGAGATCAGCGTGGGCGATGACTTCGAGCTCAGCCTGGAGTTCATAAACCACAGCGACCAGATCCGCAATGTGGACGCCTACATCAGCGGGAGCGTGGTGTATTACACTGGAGTGAGCAGCGCGGACTTCCTCTTCAAGACCCCCAGAGTGAAGATTGACCCCAACAGCAGTGAGTCGGCTTTGTATTATCCAAATGGAATAAACACCACAAATACACCAAAACTCAGGAGAAATCCCCACCAAAATTTGCATTGTCTTTCCACAATATTCATTCGCCACCAATGGGCCACAACAAAGAGCATTATCAACTACAATATCAAGAATAATATCAACACTATTTGAAAAACTCAGCAAAACAATGTGATTTAACTAGATTGCTGTGAAAAACCTTAAAAAGTAAGGGTGTAACGATTCATTCTTTGCAACAATGTATCACACATATAAATGATTCAGCCAAATCAGTCTGCTGATAGAGATAAACAGAATGAATTGCTGACTTGGTCTGAACTGATATGAAATACTTCAAAGCAAATCCTTTGTTTGAGTCTTAAGGAAAAAGATCCAACATCATCGCAATCTAACAGAACACTATGAGTTCTTGTAGAATAAATAATCCATAAGCAGGTCTGTTATCTGATTTTTCTTCCACATGTCAAGGAAAGGATTACTGCATGTGTTTATTTATTATATGTAAAATTCACACTCAAATCAAATTGAATTCCTCAAAAAAAGAAAAAATGGTCTTAAAGGGAATCGCCAGCTAGTGAGTCATGAACCAAACTGATTCTCTTTAAAACCAAAGATCCACACCAATAATAAACAATTATTAACTCGATGCTCAGAAATGTTCACAAGCGTCGAGAGGAAGCCGGGTTTCGTTACTGTGACCCGCAGCAAAGCTAAGACTGGGACTGGGAGTGGAACGAACCCCGAAAATGTGTGTTCATGTTTGTGCTGCAGCCATGAAGGAGGTGATGCAGGTCCGCTCTGAGAGCTACATGAAGCAGCTGGTGGAACAGGCCAACCTCCACTTCATCGTCACAGGGAAGGTCAAGGAGACTG